>JACBWW010000205.1:58393-71421 GCA_020086605.1 Lanius collurio | reverse complement strand
CACGCCCTCTCCAAACACACTGGCTACAAGAGGTGCCCATCAGGGTGTTTTTGTCTCAGTGCAGGGATGGAAACCTCCCCACAGTGAGGCAAACACAGTTTGTTGTTTCCATGAAAGCCGTGGGAACTCTGATTCCCAAAGTAAAACCCCCCAAAGCTGAGAGAACCAGGCAAACAAACCCCGCTGTGCTTGGGGAAGGAATGGGCAGAAATTCCCCGGAGGTGGGAGCCAAACTTCCCCTCAGGGAGGCTTTGCCTCATCCCAGGGTTTCATTGGGCAGGAATCTGGGATGTTTGGGTACTTTGAGGCCCCGTGGATTGACTCCAGCAATGGTTTGTTAATAAATTAATTAATAAATTACAATCCACCCCCACAGGAGCATGGAATGGGTTGGGTGGAAAAGGACCTTAAAAATCTTCTCATTCCACCTCCCACTGTCCCAGGGTTCTCCAACCTGGCCTGGGACACTTCCAGGGATGGAGAATCCATGGAATCATCTCTTCCAGGGCCTCCCCACCCTCATTTCTCCCCAATATCCCCCCTCAATTCCCCCTCTGTCACTCTGACCCCATTCCCTGTGTCCTGTCCCTGCAGTTCCTGAGGAAAAGTCCCTCTCCAGCCTCCCTGGAGGGGCTGTGGGGTCTCCACACACCCCCTTCTTCTCCTCTGCACCACAGATTCACCCCAGGGACTGTCCCAGAGTCTGTGACAGGAGATTTTTGCTGCCTGGACCAAGGAGGGGACGCTGCCTGTCCTTGGTCACCTCCCTGGGATCCCTTCCAGCCTGTGGGAATTCGGTGCGGGCTCCCCGAGCAGCCCCGGGGCTCTGGAGGAGGCTGGCACGGGCAGGACGTGGTGGCAGAGCCAGGAAGCTCCTCAGGGCTGCAGGAATGGCAATCCCTCAGGCCCAGGCTGGGGATAAAAGTCAGATTTTACTCTGCTTTTCCTCCCTCTCACAGCTCCTGCAGTGCCTGAGGTTGGATTTAAGCAGATTTGTAAATCCCAACCACCTCCAGCACGGGAAGTGCCTCTCCCAGGGTCAGAAGGGGCAAAATTTTTCCCTGGGAAACCTCCAAGTGTCCTCAAGGAAAGAATTTCAGAATATTCACGACTGTTTTGTCTGCATTTCCACAGGCAAAGTGCCCGGGGTCGAGTTCCCTGCTGGGACCCAGGGCAGGACTCCTGAAACCAGACCTTTCCTATTCCTTTTTATCAGATGCAGCTGATAAAATCCTGGAACGTGCAAAGGGAGTGTCCATCCCCTTCCCAGGAGGCAGAACCTCCACTCCCAATCCCCCCTGACATCCCTGCCTTTCCCCCTCCCCTTCCAGAGCTTTCCCCCAGGGCAGGACCAGCCAATTAACCCCATTTTTATTCTTCCCTCCCTTCTTAAATTTGCATCTCCTTTCATTTTCTCCATAAAAACTTCTTATTTTGCCCTTTCAAGGAACGTTCTGGCAGAAACATTCACAGATATTTAGTAGAAACAAATCCCAAATCCTCATCTTTGAGCTGTTTTTGCTTTTCCTACACTAAAATCGAAACAAAAGATGGCATGAATGGAACCATCGTACTCCAAATGTTCAGATACCAGGCGAGAACATCACTTAATTAGGCACAAACCCTTCATTAATGATGCTTTGTTAATTCTCCAGCCCCTGAGCGTTTAAATTTCCATTAAATTCAGCCCCCCAGGGCAAGCTGGTGGCAACAGAGGCCGGTGCTGGCCAGAATTTGTCACCCTGAGCCACCCCAGGAGGACCAGGGTGACTCCCAGGAGGTGCCACACCCTCATCTTGCTAAAAATCCCCGGGGTCATCCTCGGCATGGTTTGTTTGCATTCCTGTGGTTTGCTCCCGATTAAATAACCCCGAAAATTGGAGGAGCTCGTGTGGGATTTGCCCTGGAGGGAGGAATTCACTGGTAAATCCATCCTGCTGGGAGCAGGGTGGGAAAAGTTCCAGAGCTGAGTGGGAAAAGTTCCAGAGCTGAGTGGGAAAAATTCCAGAGCCGAGTGGGAATGAATTCCAGAGCCAAGTGGGAATAAATTCCAGAGCTGAGTGGGAAAAAATTCCAAAACTGAGTGGGAAAAATTCCAGAGCTGAGTGGGAAAAATTCCAGAGCTGAGTGGGAATGAATTCCAGAGCTGAGTGGGAATAAATTCCAGAGCTGAGTGGGAATAAATTTCAAAACTGAGTAGGAATAAATTCCAAACCTGAGTGGGAATAAATTCCAAAACTGAGTGGGAAAAATTCCAGACCTGAGTGGGAATGAATTCCAGACCTGAGTGGGAATAAATGCCAGACCTGAGTGGGAATAAATTCCAAAACTGAGTGGGAAAAATTCCACACCTGAGTGGGAATAATTCCAAACCTGAGTGGGAAAAATTCCAAACCTGAGTGGGAATAAATTCCAGAGCTGAGTGGGAATAAATTCCAGAGCTGAGTGGGAATAAATTCCAAAACTGAGTGGGGAAAATTCCAAACCTGAGTGGGAATAAACTCCAAAATTGAGTGGGAATAAATTCCAAAGAACTTTGGGAAGGCAGCAGGACGTTCGCAGGCCCCACATTACAAATGAGGGATGTTTGGGCCTTGACAGCTCAGCCTTTATTTCCTCACCCCCCTTTGTGCCCTGACGGTGCCAGCAGCTCCTCCAGCCCCTTTTCCCAGGATTTCTGACCCAGGAATGATCAGGGATCACCTTTGGGGTTGTTTTATCACAGCCAAAATGGGGCTGGCTTTGTTTTTAATGGGACACCCTGGGCAGGACAAAGCTGAGGGACTCAGGACCCCCATTGGTCTGTGGGGTCTGGGATGGTGGCAGGGGGGGGAATGGGATGGGATTTAAGGTTTTTCCACCCCAAACCAGTCTGGGATTCATCCTATGCCAAACTCCAGGAAAATAAGCAGCACCTTCAGAGTCCGGATTTATAAATACATGGAAACAGATAGAAATGCAGGGCGTCAAAAAATGGAATTTTGGAAAGGTTTGGGTTGGAATGGAACTCAAAATTCACCTATTTCCAAGGGTGGGGACACCCTCCCCTATCCCAAGTGGCTCCACGTTGGCCTGGGACGCTCCCAGGGATGGGGAATCCATGGAATAACCTGGCCAGGCCCTCAAAGTGAACAATTTCTCCCCCAAAATCCCACCCAAATCTCCCTGCTGTCACCCTGATCCCGCAGTTCCTGAGGAAAAATCCCTCTCCAGCTTCCCTGGAGCCCCCCTGGTGCCTTTTCCTGAGTCCAGGGTTTTTATGGGACAGAAGGAAAACAGGCAGCCCTTTTGTGCTGTGAAACCAAGAGTTTGGAGAGGCTGAGAGAAGAAAAACCCGGGGATTTGTGGGGAAACTGAGGCAGGTTGTGCAATGCCACCCGGGGCAAGCAGAGGGAGACGGAAAGTCACCGAAGGAACTCGGATCTGGGGCTCTGCCTGGCTCTGGGCTCCACCCAAACCCCAAAAACCAGCATGAATTTAAAAAAAAACAGGGAATTCAGGTGTGCTCCAAGCAGATTTTATATCATTTAAATAACTGAATTTGCTTTCCTGCCCTGACCAACCTGGCAGTTCAATTTTCTTGTAATTTTATATTTATATATAAATGTATCATGTTTATGTATCATATTTATGTATCATATTTATGTATCATATTTATGTANATGTATCATGTTTATGTATCATATTTATGTATCATATTTATGTATCATATTTATGTATCATATTTATGCAATGTACATAATGTGCATCATTTGAATATATTTTAATATAATTTTTATGTTCTATTTACATTGTATTTATATAATATTTATGTATATTTTTATATATATTTACTATAAATAGATATAAATAGAATTATATATGTATAAATAAATATATAAAAATAGATGTAAATAAAACATCTCAGTACAGATCTGGTCAGCTCATGTTGAGGGAGAAGTTTTTCTTTTGCCTCCTCCCTTCATTCCCTTTCCCTTTGTGCTCCTCCAACATTTATTTCCCTGAGTTTATCCTGCCATCAGCTCTCAGACATTGCCCAGGATTTAAAATCGGGTTTAATCCCAGCTAGAAGGGAACAAAAAGTACAAATCCTGGCTTTCACTGCCGATTTTAGGGGGTTTGGCTGCTCTGTGAAGCCCTGGAAAGACTAAAAAAACCCCTGTGAACCTCAATCCCCCCCACACATCGGGGTCCTGACAAGGCTGCACCATCCTAAAAGAAAAATCCCCCTTTTTATCAACCAAAAAAACCTCCAGAAAAGGCTCAGCTCTGCTGACCTGGCACAAATCTCCCGGGCAGGCCCTCCCTGCCTCGCACCCACCCAAGGGTGGTTTCATTCAGGAGCTTCGGTTCCTCCTCCCTCCTGCCGCAGGAATTTGGGGCTGGGGAGGTTCCTCTGGAGGAATTTGGGGCTGGGGAGGTTCCTCTGGAGGAATTTGGGGCTGGGGAGGTTCCTCTGGAGATGCCCCTGAGGATGAAACCCCCCGGGCGTGCTCCGGAGCTTGGGCAGCTTCCAGAGCCCCGGAATGCCCTGCCAGGGCACATTTGGGGTTCATCCCTGTTATAAATAAGGGACCAGATTATCGATTTAACAATTATCCATTCATTTTGTATTTCATTGTAATTTTGGACTTCATTGTAGCTTTGTAACCCAAATGTTAAAATTTCTCTTGCTGTTAAAACCCCCACTTAGTTGTAAAAAAACCCAGCCTCTTATCAGGGCTTGCATTCCAATGCAGGAATTTACGACTTCCCCTCCTCACCCCTTTGGAGGAGGCTCGCCTGAAAAGCTGAATATGCAAACTAGGGCTGAAAAGACCCTTGGGAATTGAAATAAAAAGGGCAGGACTGATGGTCCTTTTTAAGCCTTTATTAAAAGTGATCAGCTCGGGTGGGGGCCCTGCCCAGCTTCGTTGCCCCAGCTTCGACTGGGAGGAGGAGGAACTTCGGCTCTGCCACTCCCTGTGATAGAGCCGGGCCCTCGAGTGTTCCTCAGGGGCCGTGGCTGTGCACGAAGGTGGATACGAAGGGGATGGGGCTGATTCGCCGTCTTCAGGGCAGTGGCTCCAGTAGAGTTTTTTGTTACGGTGACTTCTTGGAGAACTCAAAAGCTGGCCAGGTAGTAGTTCCTGATAGAGCAACCTGGTTAATTTTTCTTAAAAGTTTGTTGGCTCGTTTTAAATTAGTATTGTCTAGGGAAAATCTTTACTCCCAAGGGTCTTTTCAGCTCTAGTTTGCATATTCAGCCCCTTTTCTCCTCTTTTTTTTTTTTTCTGTCTTTTCCTTATCTACTACTCTCCAGGCAGGCCAGCTTCGAAAGGGGTAAGGAGGGGGTTGTAAATGCAAGCCCTGATAAGGGGTCGGTTTCTTCACAACAAAGTGGGGGTTTCTTTCTTAAACTTCAAGAGAAATCCTAACTTACAAAGCTACAACAAAGCACAAAATTACATTCAAACAAAACTACAATGTAGTACAAAATAAATGGATAATTGTTAAATTGATAATCTGGTCCCTTATTTATAACAGGAATAAAAAAAACCCCTAGAAAATAATAATTTAAAAACGAGCCAACAAACTTTTAAGAAAAATGAACCAGGTTACTCTATCAGGAGCTACTGCCTGGCCAGCTTTTTGGTTTCTTCAAATAATCACCCTGATAAGAGGCTCCACTAGGACCACTACGATGAGGACAGAGGGCTTAGACCCTCTTAGGGTCTTCGTATCCACCTTCGTGCACAGCCCCGGCCCGTGAGGAACACTCGAGGGCCCGGCTCTATCACAGGGAGTGGCAGAGCCGAAGTTCCTCCTCCTCCAAGTCAAAGCTGGGGCAACGAAGCTGGGCAGGGCCCCCACCCGAGCTGATCACTTTTAATAAAGGCTTAAAAAGGACCATCAGTCCTACCCGTTTTATTTCAATCCCCACCCTGGGTGACGCCTCCTCTTGGGCAATCCCCGAGCGGATCAACCGAGGTCAGCCCTGCCCTTGTCCTGATCACACCGGGGGGCACCATTTGGGGCATAATTCAACTTTCCCCGGTGCTCTGCGAAATCCCAACTGCCGATGGTGCAGAAAGGCGCGGATCCTGACGGGGAGTGACGCCTTAATTGCCATTAATTACCTGCTGCCACCACTCCGGAGCTGCACCTCGGCTCCTCCCGCCTCTTGGGCGGAATTGTTGCTGATGCTGAGTTTGTGGGGGTGATGTCAGCGGGCAGAGCCTCTTTGAAGTGAGCACAGCGAGGGCTCCAAAGCTCCAGCAGCGGAGCTCCCACGCCAGCTCCTCGGCCTTTGATTTGCCCTTCATTAGCAGCGCTCCTGACTCAGCTGCACCAGCCAAGCCCCGGAGCTCCGCAGCCCCACGGAACCGGTTCGGGCACAAAAACCCACCCTGGCCGTCATTAAAGCAGCCCCTGCCCTGCACAGGGATGTAATTTTCTAAAATAATTTAGGATGAATGGGCCCTGATGATATTAAGGCTTTCTGTTGTGGGGTTTGCAGTCTGCGCTCGCTCTTTGTTCCCTTTGTTGCTCACGGAATGGTTTGGGCTGGAAGGGACCTTAAAACTCGCCCAGTTCCACCCCTGCCACGATCCCAGTTTGTTCCAAGCCCCGTCCAGCCTGGCCTCGGATTCTTTCTTCATTTTGGTGGATTTCTCCTTAAAACCAAGGCTAAACCCTGCCTAAATATTCTGGCTCTGAGGGATACAGGAGCACTTTCCTGCAGGTGTTTTCCGTGCTGGGTAAAAAATGAAAAAAAAAAACAAAAAAAAACCTCAGGGGCTTTCCCAAGGTTTTTAAAGTTATGGGAGAATGAGGAATTTCAGTCTTCTAATCCTGAAAAATATTCGGAAAAAGTTTTTAAAACGGATTTTCCCAGGCACTCCCTGGAAAAGCAGTGCCAGGGCCTCCCCACCCTCCCAGCCCAGAATTCCTTCCCAACATCCACCTAAAATCTCCTCTCTTTCCGTTTGAATCCATCCCCCTCATCCTGGCCCCGCAATTCCTGGTGAACCAACTGCAGCCGCTGCAGCACAGCACAAAAACTGGGTGGAAAGCAGAAAACTCTGCCCAAGATTTCTGCATTATGGGGAATTTTGAGAAGGGTTGGTCCTGTTGTATTTCAGGGACTGATTTTGTCAGCCAGGATTTTGGATCTCCCAAATCCTACAGGGATCAACTGAGACTTCACCGGAATCCTTTTGGAGGGCTGAATTCCACACTTGGGATGGATTTCACATTTGCTCCATGTCAGCTATAATTTAATTCTCCCGGCTTGGAACTGGAATTTTGGGAGGCATCCTTGGAAGGGGGAAGGTCTTGGAGCAAGAAATTCCAAAGGGTTATAACAGAGACATGGAAAATTTCAGGGGGAAAAAAAAAAAAGGACGATTTTTGGCAGGATTTTGAGCTCCTCCTCATAAACAACGTCCATCCAACCTCGTTAGGATTAAATCCTGGAAAATTGAGGATTCCTTTACCGTGGGCATAGCCCCAAAAGGCTGAACAGAATCCCACAGAGCCCCAGCTCTTCCCTGCTCCTGAAGAGGCCACTGGGAGGACCTTCCCAAAATCCCGGTGTTCTTTTCCTGGGGGTCAGTCCGCTCCCTTTTCCCTTCGGAGGGAACCTTTGTGCATGGAAATGCTCACATGGAAATGAGGCAAAACCACCCCGGGGGGGTCTATGACATCCCAGGAATTATTCCGATTTTATGAGGCACCTCCAGAGATCCCCCAGGGCTTTGGAGCTTATCAGGAATATTCCGGAGACATCAGAAAAGGAGATTTCAAAGAGGATCTCAAACCTCTGGGAGTTTGTCACCCAGGGAAATCATTTCATGGTAATCACAATAATGACATCCTGGAGGATCCGGGCTGCTGTGACCTCACAAAGAATAAATTATGGAAAGTGTTTCATCAGCTCCTCATTTTAAACTTCACAATTGGCATAATTCATAAACGGCTTCGTTTTTATTCCAAAGATAACCCTGAGCTTTGCTCTTTGAGTTTGCACCAGATGAGGAGCGCAGCTGCAAACCCCATCAATATTTTGGAAAGAATCCCTGATTTTCCAGCGTTTAGACGAGGCATGGGCACAAATTCCCAATATTTGGTTGTGTTTCCATAAGGAAAATCATCCCGGCCCGCCCGGCATCTCCAAAATTCCCTGAGCACTCCAATTTTTAGCCAAGATAAGCTAAAAAGCCTCATTAATTCTCGAAGTGTTTTTACCTCCTAATGAAATCAGGAGGAGAAAAGCAGGAAATTCCGAGATGAAAAGACCTGGCGGGTTCCCATCTGCATTTTGGGGTTATTGCCTAACGCGGCTTTAGATAATCATAAACAGCGAGCAAAACAATTCCTGCAACTCCGGGAGCAATCCCAGCCCCGGGCTTTGCTCGGCACTAATTAAAGCGCTTTCCACAAAGGTGGCTCAGCCTCTCCCGGCGATCCGGGGAGGATATAAAATCCCTCTCCAACACCGGGACTTTCTCACTGCCTCTCCTGACTTGTTCTCTCTGCCTCTCTGAGTAAGTTTTGATTGCCCGGCTCTAAAAACCTTGAGTTTCCTTCTGCTTTTGCGTGGATTTCTCCTTAAAACTGGGGTTAAATCCTGCCTAAATATTCTGGCTCTGAGGGGTTTAGGAGCGCTTTCCTGCAGATGCTTTCTGTGCTGGGTTAAAAGGATGCAAAAATAAAAGCGGGGGCTTTTCCAAGGCTTTTAAAATTACGGGAGAATGAGGAATATCTGTCCTTTAATTCTGAAAAATACTCGGAAAAATGTTTGAGGATGGGTTTAAGTTCGGCTTTGATTGCGGGGCACGAACAGGGAGAGGGGTTTAGGATTGGTTTGGTGCGGAGAGCAAGATCCAGGAATTCAGCGGTTGTTGGGAGGGGGAAATTCATGGAAAACGATGGAAAAACCTGGTTGGGAGTGAGCTCGGTGCAGCTCCAGACGTGCAGCTCTGCTGGTGTTTGAGTAGGCGCATCCTTAATTTAATTTAATTTAATTGGAGTCACATCGAGCTACACCAAGGGACGATTACAGACTATTAATGTAACTGTGCTAATAACTTTCATTTCTAACTCTTAAAACTGATTTAAAATTCTAAAGTGCTTTTACACAGATTAAATTCAGCATTTTTCTAGGTTAAAGCTACGTTCTAACTTCGTAAGAAAATGCCCTGCGTGGGGGTTTTTTTGCATTTTTTTCAATTATCACAATGATAAGTTTGATTTACAAGCTTTAAAAACCGATTCTGATGCTATACCAGGTTTTTATGTGAGGATTTAACCTGAAGAAATAAACACGATTGAATAAATTTCCCCAAGGTGAAACTGGAATTTTCTTTTTTGGGTTGATATATCACTACATTAAAAAAAAAAAAGTATATATATATATATAATATTATATAAATATTTAATTATATGTTTCACTATTAAACGAGCACTTAACACTCCCACTTATTCGCAGCCTTTCGGTTTTCCCCTGTGTTTTAGCAGAATATTTTCCCGCCTGAAAACAACACGAATCTGCAAGGAAAATAATACAAAAATCAAGCAGGGTGTTAAGCAGATTATTCCACACTCCAATACGTGGAAAATCCAGCTCTGATTTTTTTTTCCCTCCGTGTGGGAGGAGCAGAGGTGCTGTGGGAACTCGTTCGGACGCGCCCTCGGGAATTCCTCCAAAGGGCCGGGAGGGTTTGGGGCAGGGCTGGGATTCGGAGGGGGCACGGAAGGAAAGTTTTGGTCCCGGAGGAGAAAAGAGGGAAAGTTTAAGGCAGGAATTCAGAACAAATCGGTGCGGGGAAGTAAAGGGTGAGAGATAAATGAGCTCTGTCTGAGGATGCCGTAGAGAAAAATGTCAATAATCAGTAGATCAATTCTTGACTTTATCTCTGGCAAGACCTCGAAAGGAAATGTCACCAGTCAAGAGCTCAACTCTTTATCTCGCTTATCTCTAACGAGATAATAGAACCAAACGCCAATAAACAAGCGATCAACTCCCGTTTTTACCCAAATTATCTCTGCCTGACGAGCTCTTAGCACCCCATGCCAATTAACAAGTGCTCAACCCCTGTCCTTACCTAAATTATCTCTAACGATCCCTTCGAGCCAAACTTCAATAGCCGGCAGCTGGGCGGGGTTGTTCGGTTTTTGGGTGGTTTGTTCGCCTTTTTGAACTCTGCCAACCAATTGCAGGCGCTCCCTCACCACCGCCGGGCGATGGCTTCCACCCAGCTGGCCTGTGCCACCCCCTGCGAGGCCAAGTGTCCCCAGCCCTTGGCCAGCAGCAGCAACGAGCCGTGCGTGGTGGCCTGTGGCGACTCGCGGGTCATCATTTACCCCCCGCCCGTCGTGGTCACCTTCCCGGGGCCCATCCTCACCACGTACCCGCAGCAAACCGTCGTGGGAGCCTCGGAGCCAGCAGAGGTGACCACCACAGAGCCCCCGGCAGTGGCCCCGCTGCCTGCGGAGGTGGCCGGCAGGTTGGAGGCAGCGGGGGACAAAGTGGCAGCCCCGCTGCTGGCCCGTCCCGAGCCGCGCTGTGCCCCCAAATATTCCTACACCTACTCCTCGCAATGGACTCATCCCTGCAATTCCTACCGCTCCGGGAAGCGCTGGACGTACTGACCCCGGGGAGGGGCAGAGAAGGAAATTCTAGAAATAAATCCAGTTGTCGTTTAGGGCGGAGATGCAGCACCAGCGCCGGGGCTGCTCCGGCTCCTCCCGAGAGCTGCGGGAGCTCAGCCCCCGGGAAAGGCGGGCTCGGTGTGGCCGTTCCTCGTTTTTCCTTTAGTTTAGAGCTGTTCTCCCGCAGCTTTCCAGCGTAGTCATCCTCTTTCCGTCGTGCTTTGGCTTATCCCGGATTTTTTTACTGGCATTGAGCTTAGAGAGGTGACTTTAAATGGTCGGAATTGCGCACGGCGACGCTGCCGAAAGGGAAATTCTCAGTTTTGACAGGCGGCATCACTCGGATGTTGGTGATTGGCCAGAGCCTCAGTGAACCCCTGGAACGATGCTCTCTGTATCCTGTACAGTTTTGTTCCACAATTGTAGGAAAGCTTCTCTTTCCAAATAAATTTTCTGTACCAAAAATGCGTTTTCTGGTTTCCTTTAGCACATTAAAAAAGGGGAGGTTTGGGTGGATAGCAGGGAAAGGTTCTTCCCCCAGGGGGTGGTGGGGCACTGAACAAGGGAATGGGCACAGCCCCGAGGCTGGCTGGGCCCCAGGAGTGTTTGGACGATGCTCCCAGGGACATTCTGGGATTTTGGGATGTCTCTGCAGGGCCAGGAGCTGGACTTTGATGATTCTTGTTGGTCCATTCCAGCTCAGGGTATTTTACAATTCTATGATAATAAATTCCCTCACTCTATGATAATAAATTCCCTGTTCTTCTATTTTTCAGTTGAACCTACACTATTTTTTATCCTCATTTATAGATATTCCATGTTTCTTCTTGGAGTTCAAGTGTCACGAAATCCCAGGAATACATTTTATACATTAAACCTGTGCTGAACATTTGACACTCCCCAGGCCCCTCCTGAACCCCTGGCAGTGGCTGCTTTTACAGCAGGTCCTGAAAGGGCTCAGGTGACGCTCAGCCCTTGATTTGCCACCTCCCACTCAGGACTGGGCAAATTTCCATCCCTTTTCCCCAAGCCCAAAGCAGGACATGGATGTGTGGGTGGAGGAATGTGCAGCCCACACACAGATCCCACCTGTCTGAGGTCCCAGCCCGAGCTCCTCTAAAGACTTTTCTGGGAGAATTTCAGAGCTGCCACGAGTGGTTTTAGCAAAACAATTCCCTTCTCAGGAGGTTTAAGGAGGCCATGGAGCTGCACTGGGATTGGGGAGACCCCCAGGATGGATCCAGGCTGGGGATAAAGAGCTGGAGCAGCCCTGGGAGAAGGATTGAGGGGTGTCCTGGGCTGAGCTCCAGCTTGGGCAGCTGGAGGGGAGGGGGGGATTCTGCCCCTCTGCCCCACTCAGGTGAGACCCTCCCTAAAGAGCTGCCCCAGCCCTGGGGTCCAGCACAGGGAGGACCTGGAGCTGCTGGAGAGAGTCCAGAGGAGACCCCAGGATGGGATCAGAGGGATGGAGCAGCTCTGCTGGGAGGAAAGGCTGGCAGAGCTGGGATTGTTCAGCCTGCAGAGGAGAGCAGGGGTGACCCAGCTGTGGCTTCAAACGGACAGGAGAGGAGGTTTAGATGGGATACTGGGAAGGAATTGCTCCCTGTGAGGGTGGGGAGGCGCTGGGATGGATTTCCCAGAGCATCTGGGGCTGCCCCATCCCTGGAAGTGTCCAAGGCCAGGTTGGAAAGGGCTTGGAGCAACCTGGGGTAGTGGAAAGTGTCCCTGCTCATGGCAGGGGGTAAAACAAGCTGAGTTTTAAGGTCCCTTCCCACCCAAACCATGCTATGGTTCTGTGATTGGACATTTCACACCATTGCTCAGTCAGAGACTCATTTACTGCCAGGATCAAGAAATCCATAACAAAAGAAATGGTTCATGCAATGCAGGTTCTTTATTGTGGATGAAAAAGGCCGTAGGCAGTGTCAGCAAGAGACAAACCAGCACAGCAACAGCGCATTGGAAACACAAAAATCCTAAGGCAGCAGCAAGGCACAACCCAGGGCTCCACCCCAGAGGTTCCCCCTTCCCAGGGTGGGAGGGGAGCCTCGGAGCTGGGCAGAGCAGGGCAGACCCTCACCCGAGGGTCAGCACAGCTGGGTGGGATGGCAGAGAGGGGGGAGCTGTTGGAGGCAGTGCTGGGAACCCCAGAGGCGCCAGCTGAGGGTCTGCAGGGTCACCCTGGCAGGGGATGGGGACCCTGCAGCTCCCGGGGCTGTGGGGCCATCCCTGAGCAGGGGCTGCAGCTTCATCCGGGCTCAGGTGGCAGAAGGCAGGAGGGGCTGGTGGTGGAGCCCGCGGGCAGAGGCAGCACTGAACTCCAGGGAGATTTGGGGTTTAGCAGGGCCCACAGCAGCCCCCGAGGGACCTGGAACCACGGCCTGAGCCCCCAA
>JACBWW010000205.1:20894-43394 GCA_020086605.1 Lanius collurio | reverse complement strand
GCAGATGAATGACCTGGGCTCGTGAGAGGTTCAGCAGCTCAGACACCTTTGTCTTGTAGCACACAAAGGATGGAACTGAGTCAGGATCCCTGTTCCATGGGAATGGTTTAAAGGGGAAAGTGTCAATTAATTTATTTCTTTGTGGTCCTTCAATAAAATATTACAATGTCTTCACTTTTTTCCACAGTCGATAATTTCAGAAGTTCAAAGCACCTCCCAGACACCTGTAACAACTTTATGTATTTATAGACTGTTATTAGTATATTTAAAGCTTAATTCTCTACTCAGATGCTTCATCATTGAAAAGGAGTCACTTCAGAGGTACGAGTTGAGGCAGTTCCATGGTTGCTTTAGTCAGAATTTATTTTATACCTTCCAAACTTTTCATTCAAATGTAGCTCTGCACAAACAGCCATGGGAAACCCAACAGTGAACTTTATCTCCTCATCCTCCAAACTTGGATTTATTTGTAGTCTTATCTTTAGATTTCTTGGGGTGAACAAAACATGTTAAAATTCCATTAATTTTAACTCTTTCTTTAACTGTTAAAAGTAGCTAAATCAGTCTGTAGAGCTGAGACAGTAGAATTTATTTTAGTCTCATATTGTTTTACTTGTGCAACCTGAGATGGATGAAACTTTCCAGTTTTTACTTAGGAATTTGTCTATAACTCCCCAGATTTTATTGGTTAGCTTTAGTTAGAGAAAAGATTGAGATTATGACCAGTTGCAGGTAAATTTAGAGGCCTTCATGTCAGGATACAGTGAGAACAGCAGCTTGAGCTGTGCTTCTGAATGGATAAATTAATCAAAATTCCTCAAAGCTTTGGGAAAGCTTCATCCTGAAATTTGCTGGAAATACAACCCCAGTTTTACTGGGAGAGGTTTTTGGTTAATTTTACGTTCATATTTTACGCTGAGCCCAACCCAGGTCTGCTCCCTTGGCAGGGCTGTGCTCTGGGACATCTCCAGAGGTCCTTTCCAGCTGGCAGTTTGGGGGTTCTGGGGTGCTGGCAGTGCCTCTGTGTGTTCAAAGGGCAGCAATTATGCTCTTAATGAGGGTTTGAGGGTTTGATTGAGCTTTCCAAGCTTGTTTGAGCCCAGACTCGGAGACCACACGGGGCTGTCACAAGGTTGGTGCTGTCACAAGGTTGGTGCTGCCACCATGCAGGAACCTCGGTGGTGGATGATCTGAGCCACTCCTCATCCCAAGGACGTGGTGGAACAGCCTGGGAATTCCACACTTCCACTGTCATTCCAGCAGAGCCTGGGAGCAAAGCTTGCCCTCCCCTGTCCTGACCAGCACTTCAGGAAGGGAAGGTAAAGTGAAATTTTCTGCTCTGGAAGAGATCAGGTCTCTCCATGCAGAAAGATGGGAAAATTCCAGACACTGCCAGGGCAAAAGCACGGGAGAAAGAGGGGTTTTCTCCCAACTTCTTGTCTTATTCCCCCAAAATTTAATTAATGTGTAGCCAGTCTGTGCCTTAGTGATTTACAGATTCTGTCATGCCCAGTGTCTGCACTTGAGCTGGGATATGACAGTAAATTTAAAGGAGTAGTTCAAATATTTCCTAGGAAATTCTGGAATTTGAATGCATTTTCTGAGGTTTTACTGAGGCATTATTGGTTTGCAAAGCGTGTGCTCGGGTTCAGCTGAGCTTGGAAGGAGTTTCACAAAAGCCACAGTGTGCTGTGGCTCCATAAAGCTGGGGACAAAAATCTGTGTCCATGCAAGCCAGAAAAAGCAAAGCAAGGCCATTTCATGATGCTGTAGTGTTTTTAATAAGAGTAAAGCTCACATTCACAACCTAAAATAGCACAGAGAGGAGAAAGAATGGGCATGACATTAATTTATATGTGCAGAAAATCTCCCAGTTTAGACTTTAGCTATTTTCCATTTTCAGACTTTTCCACTTGCTTCCAGTCCAATGAAACGAAGCAGATTGGACCATTTAGGGTTTCTCCGACACAGTTTCAAAGGCATTTAAGTCAGAAATGCATCCCTAGGACAGGCACAATCCAGGTTTCATTAAATCTAGCTGAGAAAGAGCTATGAACGAGTTATTTGTTCACAAACCCTAAACCCTATTTCCTTTACACCAGCAAACCCACCCAGGGGTAAGAAACACAGCAGAGAAAAAGGAAAACAAAACATTTTGGAAGAACATTGAAGAAGCTTTACAGGAACCCCCGAGCTCTCCCCATGTCCTGGACTCGGAGCTCCGGCAAAGCCTCCCCGGAGCAGCAGCCGTGAATTCCATCCTTAATTCCCAATCCCTGCGGGTTTAGCAGGGGTAGCAGCTGCCGTAGGAGTATCTCTGGGTGTAGCAGGTGGAGTAGGGGGAGCAGTAGCGGGAGCTGTAGGAGGGGCAGCAGTCGCGGTAGTCACAGAGCCGCCTGGAGTAGCCCTGGTAGCCACAGGGGCTGCCGCAGTCGTAGCTGCGGGAGCTGAACACGGTCCCGTAGCTGCAGGGGGAGTAGCAGGGGGAGTAGCAGGGGGAGTAGCAGGAATCCTCACACTGCCTCTGGTAGTAGAAAGTCATCTTGGAGCTGGAGGGAGGCGAGTCTGGAAGGGAGAAAAAGCCTGTGAGGTGCATTCCCGACAGCGAGTAAATCCCGAGTCAACGCTGCAGGGAAGGGAGGGAGGGGAAATCGCTGCCACTGCCCTCATCCATTGTTCCATCCCCAATTTAGTGCCAGTTCTTCCCCCTAATCCTCCATTCTGAGCGGCCTTCCTGGGCTTTCCCACACAGCCCCACTGAAAAATGGGATTGGGGACCTTAACCCTGAGTCAAAGCAGGGCCGGCAGGGAATGGGCTGGAAAATCCTTCAGAGCTGCACTGAGACAAAGACTGGAAGGGAAAAGGGGGTCCCTGCAGGACTGAGACTGTTTCAAACACTCAAGTATTAAAAATCCATGGAGAAAAGACTGTTTTGCATAGGAATAACTCCTAAACCACAACCTTAATTCCCTTTAGCTGCAGCACTTGTAGATTAGCAGGGAAATAAAGGAGGGAGAACGGCACCAAATCCATCCCTTCATCATCCACTGGAATTTCCCAGCTCGATCCCGACTTACCCTTGTCTACAAGGAGGAGAAGGCAGGAGAAGGGAATGGTTTCTCCCCAGGGACTGCGGGGTTTTTATGCAGCTCCCAGTCCCGCCCCACACATGGAACACGTGTCTGCTCCAGTTTCCAGCCTGTGAGGTGGAAATTTTCCTTCCCCCATTGATACCCCGCTGCTCCCCGGGGGTTTCTGATTATGGGTCCAGCACCCTGACAGGGCAGCTCCACCCTCCAGGTCCCTTTCATCCCAAAACCACTCAGGGCAATTAAGCCTTGGTATCATCGTGCTGAATTTGCTCTTTGGGACAGCGACGACTCCTCGGAATCAGCAAAGACCTGCGGAATTCCAGACGTGGCAGGTTTGGAGGAGCAGCCTCGCTGTGAATGTGCTTTGTTGGGCTTTTTTTCCCCCCACCCCACCTCTGGAATAGTCATGGAAGGGAAGCACAACCTCTGCTTTTCAGGGATTCCATAACTCTTAATAAGACACGGAACATTGGCACGTTCCCACCAATCCCTCCCAACATTTCCGGTGACTTCCAAAGGGGGAACGAGGAGCTCTTTGATTTGGAGCCGCCGTGCAAGGGGATATTGATTCAGCCAGAAAATTGCCCTGTAAGCATTGAAATGGCACACCCAGGATGTATTTTTAGAGGGGAAAAAAACTCCCAGAGACCCAATTCCGAAGCTATAAATTACAACTTCAATAAAGCCAGGGAACAGAACACCCCAATCCACATTTTTAGAGCGAGTGTTACATAACAGTGGGGCGTAACAATGTGGTGTTAATATTGAAATAATAAATCTCTTTGTGCCTGAAAATATTTAATAAGTCTTAATGAAGGCTTTGATATTCGAAATTTAGAGAAAGGCCCAGAATTCAAGCCGTGCTGTCTGTCATTATCCTCCCTTGGGATGGGAGTAAACAGCAAAACAGGGTTTTTGGAGGTGAAGGTCACCAGGGAACCCCAGGCTGGGGCTGCACCTCCACAGGGCTCAGCATTATTCATCTTCATTAGGGTGAATTAAACACCTCAACACTATTGAGAAGAAGTTACATTAAGTCATATTTAGAATTTGGGGGATTTCTTGGGAAAACTGCAGTTATTACAGAGATAAACCCCTGGGATTTTTATCTTTGCCCTTGTCAGGAGCCCCTGAGTGAATCGTTTTCTGATCTAAGTAAAAACAAACACTGAGCAGATCTTTTTGGACTCAGCAAGATTTGCCTCTCTTGGGCTGGTTCTGCAGAAAGTTGTGAATGGATTTCATAAAACAAGCCTGGAGATTTCAAATATCATAAAATAAACCCAGAGATTTCATTATTTCTGCTTGAAATAATTCAGACTTGGGATTTCTGGCTACTTTAAGGTTCTCATAAAGTCATTGATGTCTGGTTTTATTAAAATGTTTTTCCAGTCTTGTAAAATGATCCCCACTTCTTTTTACAACTTAAGTGTTTGTTGAAGTTTGGTCAGAATAATTAATAATGTTTTAAAAATAAAAACAATATCAATATTCTGGCCAAAAAACACCATTTTGAAATAAAACCAAACCATAAATTATTTCCAGGGATTTTCATTTTGAAAAATAATTTAAATTCTTTCTTCCTCAGATGAACCCAGAGTCATTGCAGGTTTGTCCATTCATCCCAAATTGGGATTGCGAGCATCCATTAATTCTGCACTCAATATCCTTCCTTCCTTTTCCAGCTGTAACTCAGATTTCGCCACCCTAATTCCCCAAATATAATTGACCCAGGAAGTCTGAACATGAAAGAAAAGAGCAACGCGAAGTCATCCTTTTGGCAGCCAAGAACTGAGTAACGATCCCAAAGCGAGGAAAACAACCCCATCAGCTGCAGGAATGACGTGCTCAGGGTGACTTTGGGATGTGATGAAAAGGAGTTGAAAGCACCAGAGGCTGGGGCAGATAAATGTATAAAAGGGAGAGAAATNTGAATTCCCTTTTCTCCAGCTCCAGATTTTCAGGATTTGGGAGATCCAAATTTTGCATTAATTTGGAGCATGGAAGGAACTTTGGAAAATGTCCTGGACTTGCTGAACTTCCCAGGACAATTCCTGGCCTTTCAGTGCCCCTCGGCTCTTTGGGAGGTGTTTTGGTCACTCAGAAATGATCTGACCAATGTAAACAGCAACAAAATTAAATTTATTCGCTCACGTCACAACTTCAATTAAAATAATTGGTTTCCTCTCCATCAGGGATCATTAATCTGTTCTCGACTCAACCTAACAATACAAAAAAAAACCCACAATTTTTTTTTTGTCTTAAAAAACTTTTTGTCTCCTCTTCAGCTTTAGCGACGGAATCCAGATACCAGAATGGAGAAGGGAATTAATAGGAGTTAAAATTATAAAATTATTTTACAACAAATCTTATTAATGCTGATTTTCAGCTTCACCTGTGGCTTCCCAGCACAAATCAAGAGGCTTTTTTTTAATTTCAGCAAATACCTCCCTGTATGACCTTCCCTTCAGTGAGCCAAGCCTCATTTGCATATTAAATGAGGATAATAACAGACATTTGGGAAGTGCTGAGCCTCAACAGAATTTATGGTATCAAAACAGTCATTAAAAGTTCCTTTGGCAACGTCTGGGTTATTTAAATCCTCCCAGTTTGTTGCTGAAAGGTGCCTCTCGTGTATCACAACCAGAACGGGGAAGGGAACCCCGGGGCTAAGGAAGGTTTTGTCTTTATTTAAATTAATTCCTGACATCCCCTGGAGCAGAATGACAGAGATCCAGCTGCACCCCACTGGAAAAACCCAGGACAGCACATCAAGGAGTGATTCCTGCTTCCCTGCCCCAGGAAAATCCCTCCCAAGGGGGAATGTCCAACCCTTTGTGTTCTCCAGCCCACCAAAGGCAGGGGCTGCACAGCAAAATAAATTTACAGTTTTAACTCCTGTGAATTCCCCTGTCCATTCTGAGACCTGGATTTCATCACTAAAGATGAGGAGGACCCCAAAAGTTTTTTAAGACAACAAATCCTTGGCTCATTATTGTAGATATGGAATCATGGAATGGGTTCTCTTGGAAGGACCTTAAAGATCTCCTGATTCCAACCCGTGCCAAGGGCAGGGACATTTTCCACTGTCCCAGGCAGCTCCAGCCTGGCCTGGGACACTTCCAGGGATGGAGAATCCATGGAATCACCTCTTCCAGGGCCTCCTCACCCTCACAGGGAACAATCCCTTCCCAATATCCAACCCAAATTCTCCCTCTGTCACTCTGACCCCATTCCCTGTGTCCTGTCCCTGCAGTTCCTGAGGAAAAGTCCCTCTCCAGCTTCCCCAGAGCTCCTGTCCCTGAAGTTCCTGAGGAAAAGTCCCTCTCCAGCTTCCCCAGAGCTCCTGTCCCTGCAGTTCCTGAGGAAAAGTCCCTCTCCAGCTTCCCCAGAGCTCCTGCAGATCCTGGAAGAGGCTCTGAGGTCTCCAAAGGCTGAACATTCCCAGCTCTCCCAGCCTGGATCCACAGGGAAGGGGCTCCAGGCCCTTCATCAACTCCGTGGCTCCTCTGGACTTGCTCCAACAATTCCATGTCCCTTTAACATTGGGGACACCAGAACTGGATCCAATATTCCTGCTGGGATCTCACCAGAGAGAGCAGAGGGGGAGAATCTCCTTCCTCACCCTCCTGCCCACGTTGCTTTGGATGCAGCCTGGGACAGGATGGATTCTGGGCTGAGCTCACAGCACCAGCTCATGCCCAGATATCCCATATATAAATCCTACAAATATGGGACACGTGAATGCCATCACAAGACACTGACTCGAGCGAGTTTTTCTAATAATTTCATCTAGGAAAAAAAAAAAAAAAAGCAATAAAAATCCCCACACTGTAAAAATTAACCACATTTCTCAGATGCTGCTTTAATTGATCCCATGCCTTGGCCTGCACCTCTCCTAGGACAAATTATAGGCAGGAGAAGAACCTAAAAGAATCAATGGAACGCCTGTCATTAATTGTGACGGAAATCCTGGAGCGCTCGGGGTAATTCTCTTCCGCTCCCCCTGTGTTTTACGTCACCTCAAAATGTGCAGTGGCCACCTCTCTTGTGGGGCCACGAGGTAAAGAACCAACCCATGGAGTCCCAGCTCACCAGGAATTGTGGCTGGAACTGTTCTGTGTAGCCTCCAGTGCCATTCCCAGCTGTGCTTGGGGTGCTTCCCCAGGAATCCCTTTGTCCTGGAAAGCCTCGAGATGAAAGAATCTCCCAGGCTGTAATCACAGTGCCCAACCTCAGGAATTCCAAAATTGTCCTAAATGCAGAGGAAAACAATTATAGCAATTGGGCTGCTGATGTACTTCCCAAATTTGCCCCGTGACCAAGGGCAGCTCGTGGGGAACTGCTCCGACTTCCACAATGGGAATATAAAAATGCTCCCAACCCCAGCACTCCTCACACGGCTCCTCTTGGTTTGCTCTTCCCACTGATCTCGGTAAGTCCAGATCCTCTTCTCATGGAGAATCCTTTAACTTGGGGGGGAAATCCTTTGCTCACAGGTGTTTTCTCTGGGATGCTTTTAACCTGGGGGGCCGTGGACATTCCCATGTCCTTGGAAAGATGGGAAGCCCAAAGAGAAGTTCTGGGTTTCTTTTTTTCTGTGCTGAATTTTCAGGCCTGGGCAGAATCGTTGTGCAAGGAGGAAATGACTTTTTGTGGCAGGGTGTTGCAACTGGGAATGTGGAAAAGTCCCAGGAATTGTTTGTGTCCCTCTTGGAGTCCCTGGGGCAGCTCTGAGCTGCAGGATTTAAACCTTCACTGCCCAGCAGAGTGTCCTTGCTAGAACTGGAGCTAACAAAGCCAGAATTACTCAGGAAATGGAATAGTTTATGTGCCAAGATTAAAAGCAGGCAGAGAGGTTGGAGACTTAATGAACTCCTTGCGTGAGGACTTCTAAGAACTCCGGAAAACGCTGTGAGGGATTCGAGTCAGACACTGGGACTGCTTCTCACCCCTGCCCTGAGCTGGGATTTACCTCAGCTGCCCGTGCTCAGAGGCTGGACAGCAAACACCCCCTGATTCCTCCTTTGGGAAGGTTTTTTATTCTTGGAAAGGGTTCTCGGGATTCAGAAGGGAGGTTTGGATTCCCCATCCCTGGAGGTGTCCAAGGACGGGCTGGATGTGGCACTCAGTGCCCTGGGCTGGGTGACAAGGTGGGAATTGGGTTCTGATTCCTCTGATTCCTCCTTTGGGAAGGTTTTTTTTCTTGGAAAGGGTTCTCGGGGTTCAGAAGGGAGGTTTGGATTCCCCATCCCTGGAGGTGTCCAAGGACAGGCTGGATGTGGAACTCAGTGCCCTGGGCTGGGTGACAAGGTGGGAATTGGGTTCTGATTCCTCTGATTCCTCCTTTGGGAAGGTTTTTTTTCTTGGAAAGGGCTCTCGGGATTCAGAAGGGAGGTTTGGACTCCCCATCCCTGGAGGTGTCCAAGGACGGGCTGGATGTGGCACTCAGTGCCCTGGGCTGGGTGACAAGGTGGGGATTGGGTGCAGGCTGGACTCAATCTTGGAGGTCTTTTCCAACCTCAGTGATCCTGGGATTCTGAGGTTCTGGGATCCTATGAATCTACAACACAAAAATCACCCCCAAACCTGCGGGATTCCCTCAGCGTTCCCACCCAACCCCACCTCACATCCCAACTCTGCTCCTACAAACCAAGCTCACCCTTTTCCTCCCATTCCAGGTTCTCCTCCACCCCTCCACCCCTCCAAGATGTCCTTCTGCTGCTACTCCCCCTGCTACACCCTGTGCTGCTCCCCCTGCTACCGCACCTGCAGCCGCACCTACTGCAGCCCCTGCACCACCCTGAGCTGCTTCCGCCGCTCCTACAGGAGCTGCTGCGACTACAGGACCCGCACCACGCGCTACTGCTACCCCTCGTGCTGCTCCTACTCCTGCTGCTACCCCTGCTGCTACTCCTGCTGCTGAGCCCACGGAAAAAATCCCCACAACCGCATGGAACACCCACGGAAGACCCACGGCTGAGCCCACAGTTGATGTCTGCACAAGTGTTGAGCCCCCGTGATGGAGTTACTGCAAATGGGGGCTTTGTTGTGCTCCAAAAGCTCTTGGGATTTCTGCTTTTGTTGTTCTCTCTGTCTGCCTCTTCCTGTCTTTCTCCACACTCCTGATATTCTGCATTCAAACCCTGCCACAGCCCCTTCAGCCATGGGAGGGACCATCAATTTATGGGGAACTTCTCAGGGTTGCTGCAATGGGGCTGAAGGACCTCTGTGAAATTAAATTTGGACTCATCTGCATTTTCAATGAGCTCTTCCAGCAGGGTGCTGCAGCCCTGGGGAAGGAAGATTTACAACTGTCTCGCCTTTGATCTGGATTTACGAGGACCTGAAGGATGAACAGCACAGCTTCAGCATGTTCTGGGGAGCAGTGACTCATCCCCCAGAGCTGCATCCAGGATCCCAAAACTATAATCTTTCTGTATCTGTGCCAGCTCTTTTTCTTATTCTATTAAATACTTTCTGCATTTAAAAAACTCTGGAGATCCAGTTGGTTTTCTTGTCTCTGTCCTTGGTTTATGTGGATATTCTGGGAGCTGTGGAATTCTGAAGGGACTTTCTGTCCTCGAATCCATGTCCAGCTCTGGGCTCCTCAAGGCAAGGGGGACATTGAGGGGATGGAGCATGTCCAGGATGGGAATGGAGCAGCAGGAGAAAGGTCTGGAGAATCCTGAGGGAGCTGGGGGGGCTCAGCCTGGAGAAAAGGGGAATCCGGGGGGAATTTCTGGCTCTTTCTGGTGGCAGCCAGGGGGGATTTGGGATCTGATCCCAGGGAACAGGGACAGGATGAGAGGGAATGGCCTGAACTGTGCTGGGGTGGGTATTTGGGAGAAGTCCTCCTGGAAAGGACGGTCACAGGTTGAGGTCCAACCTCTCCAGTGTTACCCTTGATATCTCCAAGCTTAAGTTGGCAGAGTTCATAATTTTGCCACCCAATCCTTTTGCTGTGAAGGATTTCAAGATATTTGTGTGACGTCCACCTGATTTCTGGCATTAATTTGAATTTAAAATAAGCATACCCAAGAGCAAACAGGATGCTGGGGCTTCCTGAGGATTTTGCACACCCAAGATTTCAAACTGTTTGAGAAACAGAGGTAACAAATAAACCCAGAACTGCTGAACTGATGCAGAAAAAGTCTTTAATAGGAGTGAAAGGCAGATTTTAAAGGGATACAGAAGGCAAAGACCACATTCCCAAAGTCACACAACACCCTGCCCACACCATCCAGTCAGAGGGAATGTTCTGTACAGCGGCGCCGAAACCACGGAGATCGATTTGCTTGCAGAACTGAGGAGAAGATCTGGGTCAAGAGCAGAGCTGGGGCTGAAGGAGCCTCAGTGGGATGAACACAAATCATGGCCAGCCCTTCAGCAGCAGCACAGAGCGCTCGGAGCACCCCGGGGGTGGCTCCTGTGCCCACGCGGGCTCTGCTCGCCGAGCGTCTCTGCCACCAGACCCTCCATCAATCCACGCCTGCCAAACCCCGGCTGGGCTTTGGGGTGGCTCCCGTTGGCTTTAGCAGCTGTAGCAGCCCCCGTAGCCGAACCTCTGGCCATAGCGGGAGCCGAAGGGGTACCCGTAGCGGCCCGAGTAAAACCCGGGGTAGCCATAGCAGTCCCCAGAGCCGTAGAAGCCCCGGTAGCCACCGTAGAGCCCGCTGTAGCCATAGCAGTCCCCGGCCCCATAGAGGCTGCGGTAGCCATACAAGCCGCCGTAGCCATAGCGGTCCCCAAAGAGGCCGCGGGAGCCGTAGAGGCCCCCGTAGCCCCGGTAGCCACAGGGGCTCCCGCAGTCGTAGCCCCGGTAGCCATAGAGGCTCCCGTAGTTGCAGGAGGAGTAGCAGTCATCCTCGCACTGGCCTTGGAGGAAAGTCATCGTTGGGAGGTGGAGGTAAAACCTGCAAGGGGGAGGAAAGGAGGAGTAGTGAGTGCTCCAAAGGAGTAGCAACGAGCGAGGAGCCCAAAAGTTCTTCGCCGGTCCCGTGACAGCGAGAGAAGAGGTAAAATTGTGGCCTCAGCTCCTCGTTACACCCCGTTTGTATGATCTGCTCGTTTACCCACTGTAATTATTTTATGTTCTATGTTCATATAGATTTAATAAAAGCTTATTAAAGTATTTCTGTATTCCTGGCATTGGTGGAACCCCTGACTATGGAATCAGCAGATCAAAACCTGGATGCTGCCTTAGGGTTTTTTCTGAGAGAACCTGGTTAGGAACTACAACCCTAATTTTCTTTTAGGATATCAGCTTTTCATGGAGCTCTGCATTCCCAACTCCATCAGGAAAGTATTCCCAAAATTTTACTGCCACAACACCCTTCAGGTTTTGGGTCCATCGCTGCAAGCCCCACTTCAGTGCTTTCCACCCATTTTAATTTGCACTTGGAAATGCTGAGAGCCCACAGAAGAAACCATAGAAACACATGAGAACATCTGTGCTGCCAAACAGACCTGAAATCCCACTTAAAGTAGAAGATTTAAGGAAAAACCCACCAAGAGTCATGGTGGAAAAACCCTTTCCTACCTCTGCTCTCCTAAAAATCCCTTATCAGGGAATCCAGGACCCAACAGGACCAGGAAAGTTCCACCTGCAGCTTTAAAACTCAAACCCAGCAAGCCCAGATAAAAGGAACAGAGAAACCTGGCAGTTCAGAGGAGCCACAATCCTAAAAGAAATTCTGAAAGGAAAATTCCCAGTCCAGAGGAGCAAAGGAGGGAGATCTTACCGAGTTCACCGGGAGGAAGAGGCAGGAGAGCTGATGAAAAGCCTTGAGCTCTGAGCCCTTTTTATACCCCAGCTTTCCCTCCTGGCTTATCTCAGACGCCCTGTGGACTCAAAAGGTTTGGAGCCTTATTATGGAAAACAAATTTGCCTGTACACGTCATATCTTCAATTAATATAATCTTCCTCATTGTTTGGGTTTATTAGTGTGTTCCCAGCTTCTCAAATAGCCCGTGTATTACAGGCTTCTTTCATCTTAACATTCATTTTCTGGGCCAAGAACATTCCTGATACCATTTTATGGCCTCCATTGTCAAATCTGAAGTTTATTTTTTGCGCAATATAAAAGCCCTTTCTCGTTTCTCAAAGTCATTGGAAAGAGAGAGAGGTTTTCAGTAAAAAAAGGAAGATTTTCCCACATGTTTGGAAATATTTGTGTTCAGTAGAAAGATGAACCACAGGGTTTTATTTGAAGGAAATGTAAACGTAGGGATTTTACATTAAACCTCATCAGCTTCAGGAAAAAGGATCAGAACTATAAATAAATCTGAATTCCATTCCTCCTGAATCGAAGCCGTGCTGCTGCAGGAGCAGGAAGAATCTTTTTAACAAAACTACAACTGCATTTTTTGCAGCACTGCTCACTGGAGGGTTTGACCCAAGTTCAGCAGAGCAAAGTGGAAAATTCAAGGCTGAACTTGATCTGGTAATAAAGAAATTATCAGGATTAGCACTAAAGGAGCATTACACGGGCAGTAAAAGAACCCTGTTGGTTTGTTTTCCACAGAGAATGTGCAGACATGACAATAGTGAGGAACTCTGGAGTTTAGGGCAGAACTCCTTGGGTGACCTTCACCTCATTTCTGGCATTAATTTGAATATAAAATAAGCGTAATAATGAGCAAACAGGATGTAGAGGCTTCATCCAAATTTTGCATACCAAAGCACTTCATAAACACACATTAATGTTTCCAGTTTGCAAAGTGTTGCAGGATTTAAATATTAATAGTTTGACACCGAAAGACACCTCCAGATTTAATAACATGGTCACTCCTCAAGGTCTCTGCTTCCTGAGCCCTATTAAGGTGATGTTGAAACCTTCCATGAAAGGCAAAAAACATCCCAAAAAATCACTTAAAATAGGAACACTTGGGAACACCCACAAGGTGGTTGGAAAACGTCTTTGGATTGTTGTTGGAGAACCTGGGATACAAATCTGGGGGCAGAGCCCCACCAGGATCACCGGGGAGCTTGGGCAGGTCATGGCAATGCCAAGTAGAGGCCACTCAACCTTGGGCACAGCAAAAACCTCTTTGCAGGTTCCTCCTTGGGCAGCCCCACAGGCACCAAAACCAAGCCAATGGAGCAGCCACGAGGCTATTGAGAAACTCCCAAAGATCTGAATATCTCCCCAAATAAATGTCTGTCTCCCCAAATAAATGTCTCCCCAAATAAATGTCTCCCCAAATAAATATCTCCCCAAATAAATGTCTCCCCAAATAAATATCTCCCCAAATAAATGACTCCCCAAATAAATATCTCCCCAAATAAATGTCTGTCTCCCCAGATAAATGTCTCCCCAAATAAATGACTCCCCAGATAAATATCTCCCCAAATAAATGACTCCCCAAATAAATGACTCCCCAGATAAATATCTCCCCAAATAAATATCTCCCCAAATATCTCCCCAAATAAATATCTCCCCAAATAAATATCTCCCCAAATAAATGTCTGTCTCCCCAAATAAATGACTCCCCAAATAAATGACTCCCCAAATAAATGACTCCAGGTGGCCACGAGGAGTTCCGGGCAATTTTCTCAGAAATGTGTCCTTCTTTTAAGATTAAAGAAATTATAAAGGGTTTACGTGGGTGCAGTGATGCCAAATGTGGAAAATATGAAAATGGTTGGCTCTGGTGACGTCAGCTGGAAGGGATGCCTTGGGTTTTGACCTTTGTGTTCTTCAGATTCTGTCCTGCTTAGTGAGTGACTCTGAAGGTTTTTGTAGCCTGGTAATTTCTGCTCTCTCAGGCCAGGCAGACCCAACAAAGCCTCTCCAAGGTCACCCAGACTCTCCTAATCCCAAAAATACAATCCAAAAATTGCACTCCAAGGTCTCCAAGGTCACCCAGACTCTCCTAATCCCAAAAATACAATCCAAAGATTGCACTCCAAGGTCTCCAAGGTCACCCAGACTCTCCTAATCCCAAAAATACAATCCAAAGATTGCACTCCAAGGTCTCCAAGGTCACCCAGACTGTCCTAATCCCAAAAAGTGCAATCCAAAGATTGCACTCCAAGGTCTCCAAGGTCACCCAGACTGTCCTAATCCCAAAAATACAACCCAAAGATTGCACTCCAAGGTCTCCAAGGTCACCCAGACTGTCCTAATCCCAAAAAGTGCAATCCAAAGATTGCACTCCAAGGTCTCCAAGGTCACCCAGACTCTCCTAATCCCAAAAAGTGCAATCCAAAGATTGCACTCCAAGGTCTCCAAGGTCACCCAGACTGTCCTAATCCCAAAAAGTACAATCCAAAGAGCCTCCAAGGGGGGAAAGCAGAGGGGAAATTAAATCCTTCAACCAAAGCCTTAACTGGGGAATTAACCCTGATATGCAAATGAACCAAACCTATAAAAGTGTGAAGGACTCGTGACCTGTGGTGCATCTTGGGGTCCATTTTGGGGCCCAGGGTGGGCCTTTGAAGGCAAAGAAATACCTGTTTTATTCTTTTACTCCTGTCTAGTCTCTGTTTCTGTTCTTTGGCACCACCAGAAGGGACAACAAGGCTTCCAAAAAATCCTCTGGGACTCAGAAAGATCCAGCTCAGCTCTCCTGTCCTCTGCTGGCACCTGGGGGGAGAAGTTCCTACAGACCAGGAGGCAGAGAAGCTCCAAGAGCCCAGGAAACTCCAAAGAGGCTCTTGAGCAGCTGAATAAAGGCTGTTAAAGAGATCTTTTATAATTTATTTAGGGACTCCAGAGACTCCAAGGGGGTTTCCTTTGGGGTTTCCCCTTTCTGTTGGGTTTCCTTTGGGGTTTCCCCTTTCTGTTGGCAGCTCATGAGAGGGAACTGAGCCATCAGAGGAGTGAAGAGTGGGATGAACTTTGGAGAGTTCCCGAGTTTGGGCACCGATAGAAACAGAACCCCTGCTCCAAAAAGTCGTTCTCTCCTCTCAATTTTTCCTCCTGACCTCTCTTGGTGAAGCAGAAAAGGCAATGCTGGCTCCACCCTCTACATTTGTCCAAACATTTCTGCATAAATACATACAGTGACTACAAATAGGAATACTTGTAAAAGATAAACTGTTTATTTTCTTATTTAATAGGTACTGCTGTGTCTGTAGGTATTTCCATGACAAACACAACCCGTGTCTACCCACATTCTGTAAGAAAATTCTTGTCATTTTAGAGCCAATCCCAAATGCAAAATTCCCTGCCATCTCAAGGAATTCCTCCACTCAAAGCTTTTTGCTCTCCTTTCCTGTGCTTGTTTAATATTAGGCTTTAAAGCGCTGAAAACTGTAAATTTGCTGCCACAATTTTGTAGTTAAAAGTCATTTTCAGTGCTGGGTTGAATTTTTTATATTTTTCTCTCATTTATTACATTTCTCTGGTTTCTGGGGCAGGAAAGCTCAGCTCTCAGCAGGCAAAACCCTCATGCCTCACATCTAGTCAGCAGTTTCCAAAAGGTGATGGGAAAAAAAACAACAACTTTTTGGGGGATTGAAGAGATTAGCCAAATAAATGAGTTAATTAAGAGGCTGAAACCGATGCGCAGGAGGCACCGAGTCGGAGCCTTTGCTCTGCCCTCAGCAGCCCATAAAAATTTGTTTCTGGGTGTGTGTTCCAGGCTCTCCACACCAACAAAGGATGATTTCCTTCATGGGTTGATGTCTTGGGTGCTGCTCCCGGCTTGGCTTCTGCTGATTCTGTTCTGGGGCCCCTTTGGCTTTTGCCAGGACCGGTGACAGGACCATGGGGAGCTTCCTGAGCCCCTCTGGGGCCATCCATGAGAGCCCCAGTGAGGACAATGTTGGGAGGCTCTGGGAAGGCTGAGGGGCCCCTGGGTCGTGCAGGTAACTCAGGAAGCTGCAGATTAAGGTTCCCCTTCTCTGTTCAGTTTGGGAACAGAACCATCTGAGCTGTTCCCAGCAGGATCAGCACCCACAGCAGGAAATGCAGGACAAGGATTCGTGGTTTAGGTTTTGGTGCTGAGAAATGAGGAGCACTCACAGCTCTGGGGGACGTGTGGGGGCCAGGTAGAGTGGGATGCTCCAAGTGTAACCCTCTGTAGGACCTCCTGTCACTCCAGCTGTCTCTCTGAAAGGGCTGAGGGACCTTTAGAGCACTTTGGTGGAATAGAGAGAGGCTTTTGGGTGTGAGGAAAGAGCTTTTTAAGTTCATTCGCAGCCATTTTGTGATGCCACAGTAGTGGGAGCTTCTGCCACAAAGTCCACTCTGACCAAAGGTGACTTTTAGCAGAGCAGCTCCTGTTCTGTGTCCCTGCTGAGCCTCACCTGACACTGAACACGGCAGAGAAAGGTGTTTGGTCTGGTAAACTCCACCAATTCCACCAGGGAAAGCCCCACTCACCCTCAGGAACGCTTTACTTGCCAAAGCCCCTTTTGTA
Source organism: Lanius collurio (assembly GCA_020086605.1). Lineage (NCBI taxonomy): Eukaryota > Metazoa > Chordata > Aves > Passeriformes > Laniidae > Lanius > Lanius collurio. The sequence goes on along the minus strand of JACBWW010000205.1, from coordinate 26,930 downwards.
CCTCTGTCAGCTTCTTCTTTCTGTTCCTCCCTGCTTCTCATTTTCATTAAAATGACTCTGTTTTGCAGCATCAAAAGCTCTGCTTTTGTTTTGGCTCCTCCAGCCCTTTGAAGGGACCCCCAGCCACCCTAAGGAGCCCTGCAATAAGAGGGCAGTCTGGACTCAGATGTTCGGGGCTGTCACCACATCTCCATCTCAAAGGCTCCTGACTCACCTCTCCCACGAGAAGGAAAAACCTTGACTAACCCTTGACCTTGGCTTTATCCAGATATTTCACCACAAACAGGCGTTGCTCCGTTGGTTTCTCCCCCAGAGAGGCTCCTGGAGCAAAGCTGGGCTTTGGGCTTGGGCAATAAATCCCAAAAACCAGAGACTGAGGGGGAGTCTCGAGCTCGTCCAAGGCAGGAGATGGGCGACATTCAAGGTTAAAGACACCTAAAAGAGCAAAGGCAGCCAAGCCATGGCCGTTGTCTGGAGGGTTCAGCTCCTCTGCAAAGGGAGCAGCCGGTTCTGCAGGGAGTTCCTGCCAGCCCCTGCTGGTGCCTCGGGAGAGGAGGAGCCCTGAGTGAGGTTTAGAGCACCAAAGGTGATTCAGATTTAGAACACCAAAGATGATTTAGATTTAGAACACCAAAGATGATTCAGATTTAGAACACCAAAGATGATTGAGATTTAGAACACCAAAAATGATTTAGATTTAGAACACCAAAGATGATTTCGATTTAGAACACTGAAGATGATTTAGATTTAGAACACCAAAGATGATTTAGATTTAGATTTTGAACACTGAAGGTGATTCAGATTTAGAACACCAAAGATGATTTAGATTTAGATCACCAAAGATGATTCAGATTTAGAACACTGAAGATGATTTAGATTTAGAACACCAAAGATGATTTAGATTTAGATTTAGAACACCAAAGATGATTTAGATTTAGAACACCAAAGATGATTTAGATTTAGAACACCAAAGATGATTTAGATTTAGAATACTAAAGATGATTTAGATTTAGAACACCAAAGATGATTTAGATTTAGAACACCAAAGATGATTTAGATTTAGAACACTGAAGATGATTTAGATTTAGAACACCAAAGATGATTTAGATTTAGATTTTGAACACTGAAGGTGATTCAGATTTAGAACACCAAAGATGATTTAGATTTAGATCACCAAAGATGATTCAGATTTAGAACACTGAAGATGATTTAGATTTAGAACACCAAAGATGATTTAGATTTAGAACACCGAAGATGATTTAGATTTAGAACACCAAAGATGATTGAGATTTAGATTTAGAACACCAAAGATGATTCAGATTTAGAACACCAAAGATGATTTAGATTCAGAACACCAAAGATGATTTAGATTTAGAACACTGAAGATGATTTAGATTTAGAATATTAAAGATGATTTAGATTTAGAACACCAAAGATGATTCAGATTTAGAACACCAAAGATGATTCAGATTTAGAACACTGAAGATGATTTAGATTTGGAACACCAAAGATGATTTAGATTTAGAACACTGAAGGTGATTTAGATTTAGAACACCAAAGATGATTCAGATTTAGAACACTGAAGATGATTCAGATTTAGAACACCAAAGATGATTCAGATTTAGAACACTAAAGATGACAGGAGGTGAAGGCAGGTGACAGGGCTGGGACTGGCAGGAAATCCCCATCTGTGGCTCCCGTCCCCAGGGGAAGCGGGGCTGCCTCGGGAATCATCAGAGGGGGAAGTCACAAGGGAAGGACCTCCCAAATGATGCTGTCCTGGTGAACTTGGGCAGGGATGGAGGTTTAATTTGGGCCAAAGGACCCTGGGGAGGGCTGGAAATTTTACCCAAATCTTCAGCTTCCTGGGTTTTATTCCATGTCCCCTCCTGTGTGTGGCTGTCCAAGCCCTTCCACTCTCTCTGTGCAGACAGGAAAAGCCTTTGGGTGCCAGAGGCATCCAAGGGAGACAAGCTGAGTTTACAGGGTTGGGAGACTCCAGCATTTCCTAATGTTTTCCCCAGGGAACCCAGCCCATTTTGCTGCTGACAGCAGAAGGGTTGCAAAACCTCTCTTAAAAGCTTTGCCTTTTTCTGAGGGCTGCTCTGCTTGGGTGGATGTTCCTCCCTGATGCCTCCTCCTGGGACATCCCAATCTGGGGCTGTCCTCAAATTGGGACACTGGGGAATCAGCCCAGACCTAACTCTTGCCTGGGGCTGCCCAGAGAAGGAAATGGAGCTGTGGAGCTCATCTCTGCTACCTGGAACTGGTTCCTGGTCAGAGAGTTTCAGGGAAATGATGGAAAGAAACTGGTGTGGGGCTGGAGGAGCAGCTCTTCTGCTGACTGGCTGGTCCTGGTTTTCTGCCCATGGAATGGCTTCTCCAGCCTCCTCCCTTACTTATTTTCTTGAGCTCTTCTCCTTTTTTTTGAGAGCTGGGAAACATTTGGAGGTGCTTCTGCAGGAGGCCACCAAGGCAAGAGGAGGAGTGGCCATGGTTGTGTCTGGGAAATCAGCCCAGAGGTGCCCCCTCACAGTCACTCCTGCAGAAATGTTTGTGACTCTGGCTGATGTCTTTGATGTGGAACTGGGCTCACAGGGGATCCAGGCAGTTCTGTCTGGGCTCTGCTCGTTGAACCACCTTGGTCTGTGCCACATCATCATCTTCAGTGCTCTAAATCTGAATCACCTTCAGTGTTCTAAATCTGAATCATCTTTGGTGTCCTAAATCTAAATCATCTTTAGTATTCTAAAGCTAAATCATCTTTGGTGTTCTAAATCTAAATCATCTTCAGTGTTCTAAATCTAAATCACCTTCAGTGTTCTAAATCTAAATCATCTTTGGTGTTCTAAATCTCAATCATCTTTGGTGCTCTAAATCTCCATCAGGGCTCCTCCTCCCCCGAGGCACCAGCAGGGGCTGGCAGGAACTCCCTGCAGAACCGGCTGCTCCCTTTGCAGAGGAGCTGAACCCTCCAGACAACGGCCATGGCTTGGCTGCCTTTGCTCTTTTAGGTGTCTTTAACCTTCAATGTCGCCCATCTCCTGCCTTGGAGGAGCTCGAGACTCCCCCTCAGTCTCTGGTTTTTGGGATTTATTGGCCAAGCCCAAAGCCCAGCTTTGCTCCAGGAGCCTCTCTGGGGGAGAAGCCAACGGAGCAATGCCTGTTTGTGGTGAAATATCTGGATAAAGCCAAGGTCAAGGGTTAGTCAAGGTTTTTCCTTCTGGTGGGAGAGGTGAGTCAGGAGCCTTTGAGATGCAGATGTGGTGACAGCCCCAAACATCTGGAGCCAAACCTTGCAGGGAATCTTCGTGCTGGCAGCCCCTGTGTCCCACCACTCCCGTTCCTGACCATCACCCCCTCCCCAGCTTCCTTGCAGACCCCTTTTAGATCCTAAACCTGGAAACTGTTCATGCCCCGAGGCTTAGGAAAAGTTGGGTGATGAGAGGAGTTTGTGGCCTGACTGGAACATTATCCTAACAGCCCCCAGCGGGGTAATTTAACTCACAGAAACCCAACTCCTGTGATTCCATTCCAACCCTGGCCTGCCAGCCTCCAGCAGGATGTATTTACTGGGGAATTATCCATTTAAATGTTCCCTTGGGAACCAACCACAGGGCTGATGCTGCAGGAGCTGCCCAGCACGAGGAGTCCCTGCAAGGCTGAGGAGCCTCCCTAAAGAAAAACCTGTCCCAAATGAGAAGTTGGGCCCCTGATTATTGCCCAAATTGGACTAATTTTTTGAATTATTTGTTAAAGAGTGCAGCCTTTTAGGAGAAGGGAAAGTGGGACATGATACAGGAAAAAAAAATGGCCTTGTTGGAAACAAGAGAAACAAGAATTTCAAAATTCACCATATTTAGGTGGTTATTGTTAACTCACAATTATCGTTTACCCCAATAATTAGGCTCAATAATGAGCCTAGGAGTTATTAGCAAATGCTTCTGTCTTAAAAAGGCATTAAATCTTCTTAGTGTGACACTCAATACCTTTAGTCCTGGAAAAGACATTTCACACGAGCAGCTTTTATATCCAAATGAATAAAAATGTATCCAAAATAGGTCTATCAAAACCCACCGACAGAATTTAATCATTTCACTGATATTTCTCATTTGTGGTAAATGCAGAGCTCAACTTAGGCCATAAAAGAGCATCTTGGGAAGCCCCAGTAAACTGCAGCTCATTCCCAAACTCTCCATCAGCCCAATAAAGGTCCCTGGCTTTTGGAGTTTGGGGGCTTTCTCTTTTGGAGGGTTTATGTGGCTGGGGACAATCTGATTTAATCACCTGCTCCAGGGCTCAGCACCATTATTACACATTATTACAGTGCCTGGGAAACTTTCATTTCCTTCCACATAAGGATAATAATTCCCCAAAGAGCAACTCCCCAGGAATAATCCCACATTTCTGTGTCACCTTGAAGTCCTCTGGTGCTGTTGCTCACAAAACATTTCCAACATGGCCAGGAGAGCTTGGGGTAAAGGTTTATTACCAATATATTCCTGAAGAAATCCCCAGTTCCATGAGGGAGCATCACCATCACACCCAGGTTGTGCTGAGGGACATTCAGGGGCTGGAGCAGCAGGAGAAGGGTCTGGAGAATCCTGAGGGAGCTGGGGGGGCTCAGCCAGGGGGGATTTGGGGTCTGATCCCAGGGAAATGGGGCTGGAGCAGCAGGAGAAGGGAATGGAGAACCCTGAGGGAGCTGGGGAGGCTCAGCCTGGAGAAAAGGGGGAGCCAGGGGGGATTTTGGGCTCTTCCAGGGGGGATTTGGGGTCTGATCCCAGGGAACAGGGCCAGGACAAGAGGGAACGGCCTCGAGCTGTGCCAGGGGAGGCTCAGGGCGGATATTTGGGATAAATTTTCCCTGGAAAAAGGGTTGGGAACTGCTGGGAGGGGCTGCCCAGGGAGGGTTGGAGTGGCCATCCCTGGAGGGGTCTGAGGGATCCCTGGACATTGGTCTGGATGACCAGGGGGGATCGGACACAACTTGGACTCGATGATCCTGGAGGGTTTCTCCAATCCTGAGCCTGAGGACACCAGGAGCAGGCACCAGAAAAGCCAGCACTGAGCAAAAACCCCCCCAGAGAGTGGAAATGTGGGAAAGGTGCAAAGCAGATGCACCCCCAGACCTTGGCCTGATTCCTCAGGAATTTCATTGTCCTGATTTTGGGATCAGGTCGGTGCAGCAGGACAAGGACAGGGAACACACAGAGACACCCCCACACCACTGAACCTGCTGCAACGTCTGGTTTAATGAGGAAGAAGAGGTGAGACACAGCACGGGTTACAAACTGCCCACGAGCCGTGGTTGGGTCCAGGGGGACTCAGGTGATGTGTGGGGTTGCTTCTCCTGTGGTGCCAGCCAGCCCTGATCACACAGCACAGCAGCAGAGCAGGGGCTGAGGCACTCCAGAACCCTTTTTATCCATCAGTAACCATGGAAGGTGCTAGAAAATGGATCTAAAGTGGATCTCGTACCAGATCCTTGGCATTGCCACAGTCACAGAAGCACAGAATGGTTCGGGTGGGAAGGGATTTTAAAGATGATCCAATTCCACGCCTGCCACGAGCAGGGAACCTTCCACCATCCCAGGTTGCTCCAAGCCCTGTCCAGCCTGGCCTCAGACACTTCCAGGGATGGGGCAGCCACAGCTTCTCTGGGCACCCTGTGCCAGGGCCTCACAGGGAAGAATTTCCTCCTAATTTCTGCCTAAAATCTAATCTAAACCTACTGCCAGTGGGAAACCACAGAGATCCCTACAAGTCCAAAGAATCTGGAACAATCCACAGCTCTGAGAACAGAGTGCTTGGAAAGAGAGGAAACCTTCAGAGAAAGAAAATCAGGAAGGGTAGGAGAAGGATAGAAATGGATTTTTGAGGCGTTCAGACATCCACTGATGCTTTCAACGCTGCCCCAAATGCTCAAACGTCCCCAAAACGCTGCCCCAAATGCTCAAACGTCCCCAAAACGCTGCCCCAAATGCTCAAACGTCCCCAAAACGCTGCCCCTCGGAGCTCCAGCCTCGGATCCGC
>JACBWW010000205.1:8482-20884 GCA_020086605.1 Lanius collurio | reverse complement strand
ATTCACTTACCTACAGCACAAGGGAAGTGAGAGAAATGATGGTGTGAGATGTGAGGTCGAGCACTTTTATACCCATCCCCAGAGTGCCCAGCACATGAACCTCCCACGTGCAGAACTTCCTAATCAATTACTAACCACGATTCTTTCAAGATCCAACTTCTTTAATGGATGTCAATTGTTTTAGATAAATCACTCTTGGCTAATTACTGGTTTGCCCTTCTGTCCTGCATGACCTGTCCTTTACTGCCTTCCCCACTCTGCAATTTCAGCTTTATAGAGAGGGGGTTCTTTGTCTCTGCATCTCGAAGGCAAAAGGTTTATGGGGTTTAGGGTTGATCTTTTCCATGGATGGATTCATTCCTGGGCAGGGGTGAACCAGCCACTTCTCTGGATAAAAATATCCTTGACTCAGCCCAGGAAGAGATGCAAAAGTGAGGGATTAAGCAGAGTTCTGGGTTCCTGGGTGGAATATTTGATGGAAGAGGGAAAATCTGTGTTCTGGGTTCCTCAGACTAATACAAAGTCTGATCAGAGCTCTGGCACACTGCAAAAATCCTGAATTTTATAGTTAGTGACTCAAATAAGTCAGGACACCTCTTTCAACCTGATTTCAACCAAGCACAAAATTCCTTTACACATTTTGACAATAAAACAGAAGGAAAGGTAAGACCCCATTTTATATCACATTAAATACCCCCTGTGTTCAAAACCATAAATCATGGCTGGATTTGGGGAATGGCAAAAAGGCCATAAATGGGGTGTGACCGAGGCAAGGCCTTGTCAGGCATTTTTCCAGGGAGTCACTTCTCCAATCAAAGGGCACCCAAAGCTCTTGGAACAACAACAACGTCGGGATCAACGAGTGGGAGACGCCTCTGGAATCCCAACTGCTGATGAATCCCCGCTGCTGGTTGGGGTTATCATCCTGCTAAACCTGAGCAGGAGGCTCTGGGACAGCCAGGAGTGGAGTCAGGGATGCCAAGGATGGCACCGGCGTGAGCTGGATGGGCACTCCCAGCAGCAGCAACCGCTCCACCGTGGTTCAATTTGGTTTAAAAACTGAAGTATTTTCCTACTTCTGCTCAATTTTATCAAACCTCAGCTCAAAACCTTCTCCCTTGGGTTGGAAGGGACATCCAAGACCATCCCATTCCACCTTCCACTATCCCAGGTTGCTCCAAGCCCCGTCCATCCTGGCCTTGGACACTTCCAGGCATGGGACACCCACTAATAATGGAAGATAACCATGGGAATTGCAAGAGCCGCCCTCACCTCAGCTTAGATTGGCCAGCAATTTATCCCCAAAGTCAAAAATATTGGAATTAACACCTAATTACTGGGTTTAGCCAGCTGAAGATAAAATTAAATGTGATATCTTATTTTAGGGATTTATTAATAATTAAAAACAAAGATCTTTGCTCCAGCGTGGGAGGAATCAACAGTGCTTGGATTTGTTCTCTCTGCTCGGGATTCCTGTCACTGTAGGGTGGATTTCTGTGAACATGAACATTATCCCTGACAAGAGCCATGTCAAAGCTTTCTGGGAGTGTTTCCAAACACATCATAAAAGCTCATTAATGCCCTGACGTTGTCATTGTACCGCTGTTAACAGGAGTTTTAACAGCTCAGACACAACCAGGAAATAAAAGTGATGAATCAACAGGTGAAACGTGGCCAAAACTCAGCACCTGAGCGAGGAACACAGCAGTGTCAGCTCAATTTACCAGCTCAAACAGGCTGAAGGAGCAAATTCCAGCTCCTCTGAAGGTGAGAAGTACAAAAATCACCGGCTCTGTAAAGATAAAACTGAAAGGATCCAGCACGAGTTGAGCCCAGGAGGAGGGAGATCCCTGAGGACACCAGTGTGGGTGAAGTGTTCAAGAAATTGGGCACCAGGGATCCAACCCATCCCTGCCACCAATGAAACACCAGGAACAGAAGCCCAGGATCCCTGAGGTTGGAAAAGAGCTCCGAGGTCACCGAGTCCAAGCTGTGTCCAATCCCCCCCTGGTCACCCAGAGCAGTGTCCAGTCCTTCCTCGGACCCCTCCAGGGATGGCCACTCCAACCCTCCCTGGGCAGCCCCTTCCAAGGCCCTTTCCAGGAGGGATTTATCCCAAATATCCGCCCTGAGCCTCCCCTGGCCCAGCTCGAGGCCGTTCCCTCTCGGTCAGTGGGAGCAGAGTCCGGAGTTTGGAGAGGGAATTCTGCCCATGGAATGAGATGTTCTTTAAGGTCCTTCCCACCCAAACCATTCCACAATTCCCTGATAACTCTACACCCCTTTCCAACAGGTGAAAATGTAATATATTTCATAGGTACATAAAATCAGAGCTAAACCACCATGTGGGCTTTTTTTAAAGGAATGTTCAGAGCTGGAAAAAGGGGGGAAAAAGACCTTTATCAGGGCCTGTTCTCACCCCAAAACTCAGCTTCGTTCCACTGATAAATGAAGACATTTTAGTGATAAATGAAGACATTTTAGTGATAAATGAAGACACTCTGGTGATAAATAAGGACTCTGCTGATGAATGAAGACACTCCTGGGGTGCTGAGCTGGCTCACCCCGGTGTTTACCCGCTCATAAAGCAGGAGCAGCGCTGACAGGACGTTAAAAAACACCTTCATAACAGGACCTCACAAACCCCTCAGAGATGCTCATTAATGTCTGACACGAGCTCAGCCCCATTAGCAACAACGCCGGCACAGAGCCAGGGCCGCGTCTCCGCACATCAAAGGCTGCTAATTACCTTAATGACCTAATGACATCCCGCGTCGGCAGCAGGAGCCCTTCCGAGGGCCACGGGGACAGAGCCGAGCTCTGGGAGCGAGGCAGAGCTGTTGGGATGATCCCAGAGCTGTTGGGATCATCCTGGGGTGGGACAATGGGGTCATGGGGAAGGAATTCCCAGTTCTGTTATCGCTGGGGTGGAAGTTTCCCAAGGATTCCCAGTTCTGTTATCGCTGGGGTGGAAGTTTCCCAAGGGCAGGCGGTGGCAGGATAATGAGGAAGGGGCTCAGATTGGCTGAGGGGAGGTTCAGGTGGGATTTGGGGAAGGAATTCCTCGCTGTGAGGGTGGGCAGACCCTGGCACAGGTTATCCCATGGATTCTGCACCCTTGGAAGTGTCCAAGGTCAGGCTGGATGGGGCTTGGAGCGAAGTCAGGGAATGAGTCCTACAAAGTTTGAGGAGCAGAGGATCAGCCACACGAGGAGCAGCTCAGTGCAAGCCTTGGGAACCTCTCTCCCAATCCTGCTTTCCAAAGCTTCACTTCCCAGTGTCCCAGCTGCCTTTCTGCAGGAAAAAACCAGATTTAAAACCATCAGCTCCTCCCCTGCTGCTTCCCCGGTTGTTGTTCCAACAAAAGGAGCTTTAGGAGGACAGAGATGGATTTCTTTAGGTACCTAACGAGGTCAATGGGATAAAAGGCGGTTTTTCCTTCTCCCTGTAAAGCTTTAAAATGGAAAGAACCCACAGGGTGTGAGGTGTTTTTCATGGGATTTGGGGATAGCAATGCATTAACGAGCCCAAGTGAGTAAAATAATTACAGCCAGTGAAAAAGTAGCACATTAACAAATTCCCTCCTGTGGTTTATTGGGATTTGATACTCAGTGGCTCAGGTTTTCCATGAAGTCTGAAGGACTATAAAAACTCCATATAAAAACCCCCATTTCCAAGCTTGCCATCCAGTCCTTACTGTCCAGCGTGAGCTCGGTAAGTTGTTTCCCTATCTCTGTTCCTAAGAAAATACCATTTTTGGGGCCTTGGAACTGGAATCTGGAGCCTGCAGGAACAGCCTGACCCTGGGAATTAAGAGGGTTGTTCTTTTAAAGGCTCTTTCTTGGGTTTGTTGCCATTTTTTTAAGGGTAGAGGCAGATAAAGGAGTTTAAAGTTGAGCCTGAGATTTACAGAACCTCGCCCAATTTGGGATGTGATGTTTCTCCATCTCCTTTGATCTTTATCTTTTTCTTGCTTTGTTAAAATTGAATTCTGCCCTTTATTACAGGCCACTTATTTTACTGGCTCATGTGATAATTATCCAGGTTTGGATCAGTCTTTGCCAGGCTGGGAATGTTGGGAATGTCCAGCCTGTGGAGACCTCAGAGCCCCTCCCAGGATCTGCAGGGGCTCCGGGGAAGCTGGAGAGGGATTTTCCTTGGGAAATGCAGGGGCAGGACATGGGGAATGGGGTCAGGCTGCCATTTGGGTTGGATATTGGGCCGGAATTGTTCCCTGTGAGGGTGGGGAGGCCTTTCCCTGGGTTATTCCATGAATTCCCCATCCCTGGAAGCAACCTGGGACAGTGGGAGGTATCCCTGCCCATGGGAGCTGGACGGAGAGCCGAGAGCTGGGAGCCAGAGCCCAAATCCCTGTTCCAGAGCACAAATCCCTGGGCCAGAGCCCAAATCCCTGTTCCAGAGCACAAATCCCTGGGCCAGAGCACAAATCCCTGTTCCAGAGCCCAAATCCCTGGGCCAGAGCCCAAATCCCTGTTCCAGAGCCCAGATCCCTGTGCCAGAGCCCAAATCCCTGTTCCAGAGCCCAGATCCCTGTGCCAGAGCCCAAATCCCTGTTCCAGAGCCCAAATCCCTGTTCCAGAGCCCAAATCCCAGTGCCAGAGCCCAAATCCCTGTTCCAGAGCCCTGTTCCAGAGCCCAAATCCCTGTTCCAGAGCCCAAATCCCCGTTCCAGAGCCCAAATCCCTGTTCCAGAACCCAAATCCCTATTCCAGAGCCCAAATCCCTGTTCCAGAGCCCAAATCCCTATTCCAGAGCCCAAATCCCCGTTCCAGAGCCCAAACCCCAGAGCCCAGCAGGGAATTCCTCCCCTCCCTGCCGTGTTTTCCAGGACCCTCCGGAGCCATGTCCTACTACGGGTACCAGTACAAGCAGCAGTGCTACATCCCCAGCGGCCTCAAATGCTCCACCCCCACCTTCCCCCAGCAGTGCCACAGCCCCGGGGGGGTGACCTGCGGCTCCTGCTCTCCCTGTGCCCCCACCACGGGCACCAAGGTCTGCACCGTGAGGAGAACCCTGGCGAGCCCGCGGTGCCGCTGCCGGCCGGGCTGTGTGGAGACCCACGTGGTGGAAGGCCACCACTCCTCCTCCTCCTCCAGGTGCCTGGAGCCCTGCTCCGTGCCCTTCCCGCAGCCCCTGGTGCAGGGCAGGGAGCTGTGCGTGCCCCGCTGTGGGCAGGCTGTGGTCCCCAGGGGTGCCCAGGTGTGTGCCCCGGTCCCCGTGTGCCAGGACAGCTCCTGCCCCTACTCCTACCAGTGGTCCAACAGTTACCAGTACAAGTGTGGGCAGTAAAAAACCTCACGGGGGTGCCCGGGGGACAAGCGGGGTGTGAAGAGCCTGAGAACATCCAGCACTGAGGGGCAGCTCCCATGAACACGGCGCTTCTCCTGCTGAAACCACTCCTGGCCACCTTTGGGAACCATCTGGCACCTTTAGAAACCTTCTGGCACTTTTAGGAACCTTCTGGCACTTTTAGGAACCTTCTGGCACCTTTGGGAACCCTCTGGCACCTTTAGGAACCTTCTGGAACCTTTGGGAACCATCTGGCATCTTTAGAAAGCAGCTGGCACCTTTGGGAACCATCTGGCACCTTTAGGAACCTTCTGGAACCTTTGGGAACCATCTGGCACCTTTAGGAACCTTCTGGAACCTTTGGGAACCATCTGGCATCTTTAGAAACCTTCTGGAACCTTTGGGAACCATCTGGCATCTTTAGAAACCTTCTGGCACATTTAGAAAGCAGCTGGCACCTTTGGGAATCTTCTGGCACCTTTAGGAATCTTCTGACACCTTTGGGAACCTTCTGGCACCTTTAGAAACCTTCTGGAACTTTTAGGAACCAGCTGGCACCTTTAGAAACCTTCTGGCACCTTTAGAAAGCAGCTGGCACTTTTGGGAACCATCTGGCACCTTTGGGAACCTTCTAGCCCATTTAGAAACCTTCTGGCCCCTTTAGAAAGCAGCTGGCACCTTTAGGAATCTTCTGGAACCTTTAGGAACCTTCTGTCCCCTTTGGGAACCTCCTGGCCCCTTTGGGAACCTCCTGGCCCCTTTGGGAACCTCCTGGCCCCTTTGGGAACCTTCTGGCCCCTTTGGGAACCTCCTGGCCCCTTTGGGAACCTCCTGGCCCCTTTGGGAACCTTCTGGCTCCTTTGGGAACCTCCTGGCCCCTTTAGGAACCTCCTGGCCCCTTTAGGAACCTCCTGGCCCCTTTGGGAACCTCCTGGCCCCTTTAGGAACCTCCTGGCCCCTTTGGGAACTTTCTGCCCCCTTTGGGAACCTCCTGGCCCCTTTGGGAACCTCCTGCCCCCTTTGGGAACCTGCCCTTATTTAACCCTCTCCGTGAATTCTCCGCGTTAGATTTCGGGGCTCTGGTGGCCTCTTATCTCCTTCCCTTATCTGGGCTGGGCTCTCCGTGGCACCAGGAGATTTCCCTGGCTGTGTGAAGGAGATGTGAGTCCGGCCACTCACATGGATGGCACCGTGTCCAAGTGGCCTCAGGGCCACCAAAGGGCTCCCTGTGCCACTGCCACTAAAAAATAAACTTGGGGGTTTTTTTTCTGCTTCCAACTTTGTTCCAGAGGGAAATTTGTAAAGAAATTTGGGTTTTCTTGACCAGGGAGGTGGTGGAGGGACATCCCTGGAGGTGTCCAAGGACTCAGTGCCAGGTGGGGATAAGGCACAGGTCGGAGTTGATGGTCTGGGAGGGCTTTTCCAACCTCGGGGACTCTGGGATTTTAATTGGATACAAAATTAACAGAAATAAGGGCAGAAAAATGGAAAAAATGAAAAACAGAACTTGGCTTTCAAGTCAAGGGGGTCTCTTGTGTCAAGCAATTCACTCTCAAAGTATTTACTCCTTAAATAATAATAAATAATAATAAATAAATTTACTCCTTAAATAATAATAAATAAATAATAAATAATAAAAACTCCTTAAATATAATGAATATATTAAATATCCACCTGTGGCATAGCAGCTGGAAGTCAGAGAGTTTGCTCCATAGTTTGCATTAATTTATTCTCTCTGGCACATCCCCAACACCCACAATAAAACCTCTACTGCATCAAACTACTTCCTTTTTATTTGTTTTGGTTTTTTCCCCTCCATCCCTTTTCACTTCCCTCAGAGCTGAAAATCCCCGTTTTACATCAATCATGGAAAGACAAACTCTACTCCCACTGGGGCTGATAAAAACCATCCTGATCCCCAGGGTGGGTCTTAACTCGGGAAAAAGCCGGGACAGCTCTGGGAGGACAAAACCAGGGAATCAGTGAGTGCCAGGCACTGGAATTGCCAGGGCAGAGGGGGACAGCAAACTGAAAAAAAAGGGGAAATAATTAAAAAAAAAGGATGTGAACGACCCTGTCCACCACAGAATCCGAACCAAAATCTCCCCTAATTCGTTCCGGGTGCGTTTGGGACCCCGGGAATTCCTTGTGCTCCATCGTGTGGCCGAAGGATTCAGGAGCTCCAGAGAGCCCCAGGACGGAGGTGCGACCTCACCTGTGCCAAACCCGCACCAGCAGAGGGACCCGGCAGCAAAAACCCCAACAAAGGGCCTTTCCTGCCTCTCCCCGCGGTCCTTCAGCCTCACCTTCATCTCCCCCATGAGGAGGGGAGGTTTAGGATGTCCCAGGTGTGCGGGTTCACCTGCAGAACCTCTCCTGCCCTCCTTCCTCCCTTTTCCTCCGCCTCACCCTCCCCGTTCACCAAACCTGCCGAGCTCCACCACTTTTGGGCAAAAGCATCGCAATAAAACTCGCGGGGATTTGCATTTCAACTCCCCCGAGCCCCTCGGCTCCTCCAATGAACCTCTTTCTTTATTATTCCTAATTAAAACCACGGAGGATGAGGAATTAGAGAAGCATTCAGAGAAACCCCATTCAGAAACCTCCAGCGAGAACCGTCTGGAGAGGCAGACGGATGCACCAAGAGGGTTAAACCCAAAAATCTGGGGGGAGAAGCTACCCCAGCCCAGGGAGACGGGGCGGGATTTGGGGTCAGAAGTGGACAGGAGCAGCAGCAAAGCCAACCTGCCCCGGGGAGCTGAAAACAAGCAGCGATTCTGTCCCTTAAGGCTCAATTTGCCCCTTAAGGCTCAATTTGCCCCTTACGGGAGGTCTCTCAGAGAAGCTGCCCCATCCCTGGGGGTGTCCAAGGAGTGCCCAGGGCTTGGAGCAGCCTGGCACGGTGGGAAGATGTCCCTGCCCATGGGATGAGGTCACCCCAAAGGTCCCGTCCCACCCCAACCCTTGCACGGTCCCAGAGCCCCATCCCGTGGCCGTGCGGGGGCCGAGCCGCTGGAATGTTCCCTCCTGACTCATCCCTGGAGCGGCTGGAGCCGTGTGGGATGGAGGTGCTTTGTAATTAACTGCTGCCTAACGAGCTCTGCTGATTGCCAGCCCAGAGCCAGCCGTGGGAGCTGCTCGGGGAGGAGCCGGACAGACAGAGGGACAGACAGAGGGACAGACAGGCTGTGGGAGGTTCTGCAGGGCCCTCAGCCTGGCACTTGTACCCCCAGAAAACACACATTTCATCCGCTTTTCTGCCAGGTTTTGTCTTCCCCGTGGATGGGAGACTCCGAGGTGCTGCCCGCGGGGTTTGGGGCCGGCTGTGGGTGGGGAAGGTGGAGCAGGACCGGCGTTCCCGGCTGTTGAAATCCCAAATTGCTGCTGTGCTGTGATAAAAGGATGGAGCAGGACCTGTGGGAGAGGTGGAAAAGCAGGTCCGTGGTCTCCAGGGCTCCTTTGGGGTGAGCGATGGAGAAATGAGGGATAAACCTGATAAATATTAATCCCAGACTGGGGGAGGCTGGAAGGGACTCACAGCTGAGTTCCTGGGAGTTTATCCAAGGCTCTCCATCAGTTTATTCCTGCACCTGCCTGTGTTTATCCTGCTCACATCCTGTGGGAGCGTTCCCAGCAGTTGGAGGCTTGGAAAGGAGAAAATCCAGTTGGTTGTTCAGATGGAACCTCCACACTGCAGGGAGAATTAAGATTTGCTGTTTTCTCAGATGTTTCTCCCTCTCCAGCCCAACTTCCCCGAGCTCTCTCTGGGTGGTGCTGATGGGATGAGGCTGAGGAGTGACAAGGGCTGACCTCACCCCGCTGTGCTGGAGGGGCAGCTCCAGGAGGAGAATTTGGGGGGTCCCAGCCCCTGAAATGTGAGTCCTGAGGCTCACAGAACCATGGAATGGTTTGGGTGGAAAGGGGCTCAAAGCTCATCTCATTCCACCCCCACCATGGGCAGGGAACCTTCCACCACCCCAGGCTGCTCCAAACCCTGTCCAACCTGGCCTTGGACACTTCCAGGGATCCAGGGGCAGCCAAAACTTCTCTGGACTGCCTGTGCCAGGGCCTGCCCACCCTCACAGCCAAGGATTCCTTCCCAATATCCCATCCTAACCTTCTCTCTGTCCATTTGAAGCCATTCCCCCTTGTCCTGTCACTCCAGGAAACAGGATAAGGAGACTTTCAGTGCCTCTCCCCCCCCCCAAAACCTCCCATTTCAGATGTGTCCTACAAAACAGGTCCTGGATTTCCTGCCCTCTATGGAAATCCTCATGGGAATAACCAAACATCATCTATCAGGGAGGGGGAAATGCTCCAATATTCCCAAAAAATCCCAGTGCTGGAGAGTCACAACCAAACATCAGCTATCAGGGAGGGGGAAATGCTCCAACATTCCCAAAAAATCCCAATACCTGGGAGTCACAACCAAACATCAGCTATCAGGGAGGGGGAAATGCTCCAATATTCCCAAAAAATCCCAGTGCTGGGGAGTCACAACCAAACATCAGCTATCAGGGAGGGGGAAATTCTCCAATATTCCCAAAAAATCCCAGTGCTGGGGAGTCCCAAGGCTTCTCCCCACTCCAGAGCTGGCAGCTGAATACTGGGGTTGGTTTTGGTGGCCCCAGTGGTGCCCAGAGCTGGGGGCACTGGAGAGGGTCCCCCGTGCTGGTGACATTCCTTCCTCCAACTGTCCTCAGAGCAGCTAATCCTGATTTAGGCCAAAAACCTCCTGAAGCCTTTGGGGAGTTCCCAGGCAAATAAATTACCAGTCGGATATGACTCCCGAGGATAATGAATGGAGCAATTAAGACTTTCCATTTGATGACTGTAATTTTGGGAATAACAAGGGGAGGAAGCTGCCTCAGTGTCACAGGGAAAAACTGGGCAGATGACCCAGTAAAGAGCTGGGTGGATCCTGAAAAATAGGAAGCAATGCAGTTAAACTGGCCAGGGCATGAGCAGCTCCCTGTTCCTGAGGGGTTTATCCGGTGGTGTCCCCACAGATCCCTGGTGGAGGCTGGAATGGGGCTGGCAGTGATGCAGTCAGGGCCTTGCTGGTGTCTGGTGACAATGACAGGTTTGGCCAACGAGCCCTCGTGGCATCCCAGAAATGCTTTGGTTCCGTGGTGAGGAGGGGAGAGAATGGAAAGATGCCCAGGAGGTGCCCTGGAAACTCCTGGGTGTGAAGATAAAAAGGTTTGGAGCAAAGTGGGATCAAATAAAGGCTTGATCCAATATTTAGAGGTGCAGGGAGTGACCCAAGACAAAACCACGAGGATTTATTTCCCTCCCTTCATGGTGGATTCTGTTCCCTCTGGGGACATCTTGAAATGTTAAAATTGCAGAATCTCAGGATGGTTTGGGTTGGACAAAACCTCCAAAATCCCCTTGTCCCACCCCCTGCTGTGGGCAGGGACCCCTTCCCCCAGCCCAGGGCACTGGGAGATGACAGAATTCCATCCTGGGAGGGGATCCTGCTGTGCAAATAACCTGGGAAAAAAATACCAGGCAGGCCTGGCTCTCCTCAGGCTGCCCCAGCCCAGGAACAGCTCCATTAAAACTGAAATGATTCCTTCCAGCCCAGTGCCAGTGGGTTGGGCAGCAGCAGCTGCTTCCTGGGCACATCCCACCCCGTGTCCCCAAACCTGTGGAGCCACAACCCCGAGCTGGATGGGGTTGCTCATCTCCAGCTGAGTGCCCATAATTGCCTGGCACACCAGGCTGCCTTATCAGCACAGGAAATTTGGGGTGCCTGTGGGACCCTCCCGTGGCTCATTCTCCATCTGGAAGCAGAAGGAAATGTCTTTGCCTGGTTCTCTCAGCTTTGGGGGGTTTTACTTTGGGAATCAGAGTTCCCACGGGTTTCATGGAAACAACAAACTGTGTTTGCCTCACTGTGGGGAGGTTTCCATCCCTGCACTGAGACAAAAACACCCTGATGGGCACCTCTTGTAGCCAGTGTGTTTGGAGAGGGCGTGACCAGTTCAACCCAGTCCTTGGCCTGGTTAAGAAATGGATAAATTTGGAGGTTAATAAATATAGGTCCTTTTAGCCCTTCTGAAATCCCTCCTGTGTGCTCCCTCTCGTGCCCTACAGGCGTTTTCACTGAAAATTCAAAGCAGCTCCTGATGAAAAAAAAGCAAAATAAAAATCCTGAAATCCCCATCCGTGTCTCTGAAGTGCAGCTGTTGCTCAACATCTGGATGTCAGTCCTTGTCCTGGTTAAGAAATGGATAAATTTGGGAGTTAATAAACACACAGCCCTTTTAGCCCTTCTGAAATCCCTCCTGTGGGCTCCCTCTCGTGCCCTCCAGCGACAGAAATGGTCTTTTCCCACCCCAGGAGGAGGGGGACGATGGTCTGGGGGCTCTCCCCGTGGTGGGAAGTCCAACACCAGGGATGATTGGGCTGGGACTGGAGTGATGCAACCAAAATGGGCCCGAGGTTGGTGTGTGGAGGAAGGAAATGGCCCCAATCTTTGCTGCCATTGCCAAACTGCCCCGTGATGAGGCTGTGGGTGTGATAAGGGATCTGCACCTCTGCTGGAGAGGGGCTCTTGCTCAATTTTGACTTCTCCTCCATTTGTTTCATCTGCTGCCGGTGTCTGCCTTGGTCAGACTCAGCTCCAGCTCCTGCTTTGCTAGAAAGGCTCAGATTTAATTTATTTTCAAAACATTCTTCCTCTTTTTCAGAAATTTCTGTTATCCAAAAGGGGTCTCTTCTGTTTGCCCGCACTGGGACACCTTCCATGGACCAGGTGGCTCCAAGCCCCCTCCAGCCTGGCCTTGGGCACTTCCAGGGACTGGAAATCCATGGAATAACCCGGGCTTGGACCTCCCCACCCTCACAGGGAACAATTCCTGCCCAATATCCAACCCAAATTTCCCCTCTGGCAGCCTGACCCCATTCCCTGTGTCCTGTCCCTGCATTTCCCAAGGAAAGTCCCTCTCCAGCTCCATCCTGGGAGGGGCTCTGAGGTCTCCACAGGGTGGTCATTCCCAGCTCCCTCAGCCTGGATCCACAGGGAAGGGGCTCCATCCCCCTTATCAACCTCCTGATCCTTCACAATCCCCCTTATCAACCTCC
>JACBWW010000204.1:65974-77587 GCA_020086605.1 Lanius collurio | reverse complement strand
AGCACCACTGCCAGGAGACGTGCTGGGGGCCACAAGCTGAGAGCCAAGAGCCTCATGAGATCAGCCCTCACTTCCCAGCACAAAAGGCAGCACACAGAGCACGAGGGAATGAGGATGTGGATCTGATTACAGTGGAGAAAGATGTCAGCCCTGGAAATTAATTATCTCCTTTTCAAAAGGACCAAGTTCTCCAAGTTAATGATAATTAGGAAGAGAAAATTGTAGAGGGGGAAACGAAAATGAACAAAAAGTGAAGCATTCTCTAAAGAAAGGTATTGGGAGGTAAAAAAGTCACAAGCAGAGAGGCTGACTAAAAGCCTGGAGGGTGGATGGTGCTGGCAGCTGCAAATAAAGCTGAATGGAGAACAACTGCAAAGGGAAGAAAAGGATCCTTCAGAAAGCAGAGCTGGAAAAGGTGGGAAATTGCTGAGGGAAGAGGAAAACAGTGGGAGAGAGCCTGTACCCAGCAAAACTGCAGTCCTGGGATTCCCTCCCAGTGGGTCAGGTCCCACCATGGCACGTGCTCAGCTCTAATCCCTGCTTGGGACAGATGGACACCAGAGCCTGCTGGTTCTGAGGGGAACTTTCCATGCTGGGAGATGTTTTCCTCTGTTCCCTGAAGTAGGAGAATGAATCCTTCCCTCTGTAGCCAGGCAAGGGTGTTGGTGCCTCCTGGGCTCATTGCTGGTGTGCCCAGGGCTCCCAGAGAGCTGCCCTTGAATCCCTGGGAGTTTTCAAAGCCCCCAGGTGTAAAGGCCACATGGGATGACCAAACTGGATGAGGTGCTTAGAGGGGAACCCGAATGGAAGGCCAGGTGGAACCCCTCTAATGCTGGATTAAAGGCCAGCAAGACAATTGCTGGTAGGTTTTGAGGCTTTGCAGGACTTGGGTCTTGTCAAATAAATAAATGATGCAATTCCAGGTTGGGCTGACAGAGGTAACTGCACAGTGGGCTTAGTCCAGGGGAGGCATTTCATTTAATAATGAATAATCTGCTAATTATAAATAAAATATATAAAACTATAAAGGAAATTAAGCTTTCTTTTGGGAAGTGCAGAGGGACTGGGTGGGGATGGCTGCCTGACAGATACTGGGAGGAAGGACTCGGTCAGGGATTGTGGCAGGATGTGCCCTCCCAGTGGAAGGGGATCTGGCAGGGCTGGAAACAGATCCAGAGCTCAGCAGGGAGCTGGGAACAGCTCTGTTTGTGCTGGGATTCCTCAGAGCCGAGCCCTGCTCCAGGGCTGCTGTGCTCAGTTCATGGCTCAGAGCAGAGCTGAGAACTCCCCATCCCTGCAGGCACAACTGAGATTGTCTTTGAGATAAGTCACCCTCACAGGGCGATTTCCAGAGGCAAACCTCACCCAGAGACCAAGCCCATGGGGCTGTGAGTGCTGCCCTCAGTGCTCTGCCCCCTCAGCTGCAGCCCACGGGTGAATCGACTCCTCAGAGAAGGTTTGGGGCTAATTTGGGAGCCAATCGTGGCTCCACTCAGAGATCACCGAGGAGCTGGCATGGCCTGGTGTTCAGCAAGCCCAGCTGCCAGCTTTGCCAGCCCACAGGTCCCTGCTCCTGTCCCTGTTTGCATCATCCAGGCCACCATCCTCATCTGCTCTTGGGAGTCATTTGTCCCCAGCTTGTTTGGTGTAGGAACATCTGGGCTGTGCCAGTGCCAGCACCTGCTGCTGAGCCAGGCTGGGCTGGTGGGACAGCGTGGACAGGGACCTGTGGCACGTAACAGAGTGCCCAGAGCCAAGGGTCAGCCTCACTGCCCGGTGTGGGGACAGCAACGAGAGGCACCTCTGTGAATTAATGAGATGTTGGATTGCCAGCTGGGATCTGCTCGACTTGAGATGCCCTCTGCAGCTGGGAGCAGAGCCAGGAGGCAGGAGGAGGGAGCAACTGATGCAGATGACAATAAAACACCTCTATTAACACTGACGAGGGATGAGAAGTGCTGTGTCAGGAGCCACCTCTTCCCCCTCCCCGTGCACACAGAGCACTCAGGTTTAACGTTAAGCTGTGCCTAAAGAACAGGCTGAGATTGCTGGGAGTGAGAGCTTCCCCCCATGCTGGCCATCACCTTTGCTGGTTTGCCCATGGCCTTGTGATGAGCTGATCACAGCAGTGCCAGGGCTCCTCCAAACCTTCCTGGTCTCAAAGCCCTGCTGCACCCTTCCAGCTCTCCCTTGTGCTGCACAAGACACAGGCATGAGCAATATTTATAATTATTTTAATAATGTATGATCTCAAAGACATCGTGGCAACCAAAAGGGTTGCACTGGGAAATCAGGATGCATCCGGTTCTTCCCTGGAAAAGAGAACAGCCTGAGGCAGTCCCACTGCCCGGATCCATCTTCAAACAAACCAGCAAGCAAATGCTTTCAGTCCTGCTGGAACTTTGTTGTGCTGCTTAAACCTGCATTTCAGGGAGGTGGATCAGCAAGACACGAGGAGGAGGGCAGCCCACAGAGGGACCTCCCACAGGCCCTTTGTACTGGGGAGGAGCAGGATGTGTGCTGGTACCAGAGGAAAGCCCGGCTCCCTGGGAGGTGCAGAGCTGGCAGGAAATGGGTGCAGACTGTAGAAAATATATGGGGTGCGCGGGACTCAGTGGGTTCAGGGATGATTTCTACAGTTCAAGGCAGCTCCTGAAATGTGCAGTTTATTTGCAAGGGTTGTGGGTGCAGGAGCTCTGCTGGAGCTGCCACAGCTCAGAGCATGGCCCAGAGAGAGAGAGAGAGCGTAAGGGTAAGAGGGAAGAGTAGAGAGCTTAAGAGACCTAAAAGTCTGGTTCCATGATATTCTATCTCTTCCTATACTGAATATGGTAATAGTACAACATCCAATCAGTAGATGACAGAATTCCTTATAGAATTTACACACAACCTATCAAAACTACTACATTACCATACTGTGTTACATTTTAACTCCTAAAAACTACTTCCTAAAGCTACTTTTTTCTTCCCTGCCATGCTGGCAGGGTTTCTCTGACCCTTGGACCTTTCTGTATGCCAAAGCATCTTCTTCTTTGCTAAAGACATTGTTCAATGCAGAGGGATTCTCCTTCAGCTGGCCAGCCCATTGTTTTTTAGTTGTACAGTAACTAACAGCTTGGTATCTTATATCTCAAAGCCAGCTTTCATTTCTATTTCACTTACAGATTTTATATTTCTAGAATCTTTTGCCAAGCAGTCACATTTATAAGGTTTCCCTATTTCATCCTCCCCAACAGCAGACCATGTGCAAAGCCCCAGAGAGGATTTTGGTGCTTCCCCAGGTCATTGCTGCACAAACACTTGGTTACCCAATATTTTGGATTCCACAGAAAATCAACCTCCCCTTGGGAAGAGTGGCCAGAACAAGGTCAGGAGGGACTCCTGGAGCACGTGGGGGGTCAGCTGGAGCAGGAACATCTCTCTGCAAGCCCTGTTGGGGGACTGAGGATGCTCTGGCAGTGCTCTGGGGCTGCTCCAGGCAGCAGAGTGGTGGGTGGAACCACGCTGGACCAAGGACACAACTTACACAAAAGAGGTATCTTTAAATAATTAAGAGTGAAGGAGTTTGTTATTTTTAAAAGTTCTTGTTCCTGTCTCAACCTTCCTGGGAAGGATCTGCACACTTTTTCCCACTCTGAATATGCCTGGCTTCCTCTCCCAGCCCCTGCTCCTGTTGCTTTTCGGAGTTTATTGAGGAGCCTCTCAGAACTTGGTGTTTTTCCACATGGAGCCGCTCCGTGTTGGGAGCACATTGTCTTTCAAGTGTCTCCTCAATTAGCTAAACAGGTTGAGGTTTTAAATCCTTCACTTCAAAGTGTTCTCTTCCACCCTCAAATCATTTTTATGGCTCTTTTTTGCACTGGCTCCCTCTTTATCATCCCTCTAAAGTGTGTGGATGGCCTCAGCCCGTCATCCCCAGGGGCTGGAGTCACCTCCCTGCCCTGGGCCTCTGCTGGAACATCTCAGAGCAGGGTTGGCTTCCTTGCTGCTGAGTCACAGCTCTGACCCCTAAATCCAGGTCAGTGCTGGTGCTTTTGGGATCAGCTTTGGTCAGGGCTGCGTCAGCTGCAGAGCCCTGCCAGCCCTCCCTGCAAGGCCAGGGAGCTCAACTGAAAGTGAACAAACCCCTGTGAGGTGTAAATGGCATCTTGTCTGTGCTCACCACCTCTCAGAACTGCTGCTCTGGGTTTGCTCTGGTGCCCCACAGCTCCTCGAGGGGCCGTTCTCAGTGGGGCTGGGTGTGGGGCAGAGCACTCACCCCCCCCAGAGCACCCTCCACAGTGTCCTGGCTTCTGCAGGAGGACACAACCCCCAGGTGACCCTGCCACTGCTCCCTACAAACCCCCACCATGCCCAGTGACCTCCTGCTCGCAGCAGGGCTCTCCTCAGCTCTGGCCAAAATCCTTCATCATTTGCTTTAGGGCTGCTCTGTTCCAAACAGCCCTTCTGGGAGGGAAACCCTGCTCTGAGACCCAGCAAACTGGCCCACACCTGTGGCTGGTGGGGAGAGGCAGCCACCCTGTCCTGGAGAGCAGGGCAGGCTGTTCAGGCTTGGGGACACATCTGGATGTGGTGTGTTTGGGCCATGTAGAGTTATTTTAATTACAAAGCAAGGAGGTGGCTGCCAGCTGAGCCAACGAGGAATTGTCCTGTTTTACAAGGAGAGCCTGTGGATTCCAGCACGGGAAGCCTTTGAATTGCAGTGCAGCAGAGCCCAGACAGTGACTAATAGGCTCTTCAACAGGTGCTAACTTGAATTTACCTTGGGAAAAATACGTGCAGTGGAAGGCAATTAATCAGATAACCAACATTTGACTAAATCCATTTCTTGAACCCTTTGATCTCTTCAATTAGCTACCAGGCTGCCTTGGAAAAATACCTTCCACCCTTACAGGGGAGGGTGAGAACCATGAGTTAGCACCCCCAGTGCTCAGGGCTGGGCCAGGAAGGGGCACAGCAGATCAGACACGGCCTGGCCTGGCTGGGGGAGATGGGGAGATGGCTGCTGGAGGCTCTCCCTCTTCACCCACAGTCAAGGCTGTGCTGTTTTCCTGCCACCAGGCTTGGACACAGAGGTGTCACCGAGCTGGTTGTGCTCTGGAAACCATCCCAGCCTGGAGGGCCAGGGAGAGCTGATGGGTGATGACCTCGCTGCAGTGCACTGAGTCCAGCACATAAACAGCCTGAGGGGG
This sequence comes from Lanius collurio, assembly GCA_020086605.1. Classification (NCBI taxonomy): domain Eukaryota; kingdom Metazoa; phylum Chordata; class Aves; order Passeriformes; family Laniidae; genus Lanius; species Lanius collurio. Next base: position 72,395 of record JACBWW010000204.1, on the reverse strand, counting down.
CTGTATTAGAGCAGGAGATTAAACCAAAATCCAAGCCAGATTCCCCTGGTGGCAAAGCTTTTCCACCACGGGTGTCTGGCTCTGCATCTAAAGCCAGCTCTGCATGTCCCCAGGCCAACCCCCCTCAAACACGGGCACAACAGGGAGACCACCCCATCCCCATCCCTCCTTCCCAGGCAGCCCTCATTTACCCACTGCATCCTTGGAGACTCTGCTAAAAGCAGCTCTTCAGCCCCATGGAGGGGATGTTTCTGTGCAAACACAGCCTCGAAGAAGCCTGGGTAAATGCCTCTTTATTTTGCTCTCAGCAGGCAGCGCAATTTGTCTCTAATGAGCACTAACACGCTCTCTGCCATCACTCAGAGCAATTACTCTGGACTCACTGGCTGCACAGAGCTCGGATATCCAGCTCACAGCCTGTGCCAAGCACGGCCTCAGTGACCAGGTCACCCTGCAGGAAGAGGCAGCAGCTCGGAGTGACACCGAACCAGGCACAGGGACAGGGTCTCTCCTCGGGTGAGCAGGTTCCACCTTCCTGGAGCACCAGTGACAGGGTTTGGCTGCTCCAGGGGCAGCCCTGGGTGGGCACAGGCTGCCACACAGAGGAGAGACCAGCTGGGACCCTGCACTGGCCACTGGTCCCTGCGTGGTGGCTTCCACACGTTGGGCAGTGGCTTTGGGGTGTGGTAGGAGACATCAGCAGGCTGAGGGACAGGCACTCTGTCCTCCTCGGTTAAGGATTCCTCCCTTAAGATTTTCCTCCCCTTTCATGTGTTTCTCAGCCTATGCAAAGAAATTTGGGGGGTCCCCAGGTCTGCAGAGGAGCAAACACGAGCTGGGGGCTCATCTTCAGCAAGGAGTTTTGGGACTCCTTCCTGCTCAAAAGGCAAAACTCTTCCTGTGAGTTCTCCTTGTGCCTGAGGGTCAGGTAGGACCTGGAGATGGAAAGCAAGGTCCTGCTGCCCATTTCTTCCCCCAGCCCGTGCCCTGTGACACTGCAGAGGCAGCAGCTCTGAGGGGTCCCACAGCCCTGGGGGGTCCCACAGCTCTGAGGGGTCCCACAGATCTGAGGGGTCCCACAGCCCTGGGGGGTCCCACAGCTCTGAGGGGTCCCACAGCCCTGAGGGGTCCCACAGCTCTGAGGGGTCCCACAGCCCTGGGGGGTCCCACAGCCCTGAGGGGTCCCACAGCTCTGAGGGGTCCCACAGCCCTGAGGGGTCCCACAGCTCTGAGGGGTCCCCACAGCTCCTTGGGGTCCCACAGCCCTGAGGGGTCCCACAGCCCTGGGGGGTCCCACAGCTCCTTGGGGTCCCACAGCCCTGAGGGGTCCCACAGCTCTGAGGGGTCCCACAGCTCTGAGGGGTCCCACAGCCCTGGGGGTCCCACAGCCCTGAGGGGTCCCACAGCCCTGGGGGGTCCCACAGCCCTGAGGGGTCCCACAGCCCTGGGGGGTCCCACAGCCCTGGGGGGTCCCACAGCTCTGAGGGGTCCCACAGATCTGAGGGGTCCCACAGCCCTGGGGGGTCCCACAGCTCTGAGGGGTCCCACAGCCCTGAGGGGTCCCACAGCTCTGAGGGGTCCCACAGCCCTGGGGGGTCCCACAGCCCTGGGGGGTCCCACAGCTCTGAGGGGTCCCACAGCCCTGAGGGGTCCCACAGCTCCGAGGGGTCCCACAGCCCTGGGGCTGAGGCACAGCACTGCCCTGGCTGCAGGTGAGAGCTGTGCCTGCTCCAGGTCACACAGCAGAGCTGAGAGCAGATCCCTGAGGGTTTCAACAGCTCCACAGTCTCTGTGGTTTCACCTGTCCAAAATCCCCAGCTTTGGGACAAATCCCAGTGGGAACGCTGCCTGGAGGTTCCTGGGGAGCTGCTAATGAGTATTTTAGGAACGTTCTGCAAATCCAGGACAGCATCCACTCATTAACCCCACAGGCACGGCCGCAGGGGGAGTGTGGGGTGAGCTGAGCAGGGCTTTCAGTCATTCAAACAATCAGGAAAGTGCTCAGAATCCAACTCGAGGTGCATTTCAGGGGTATTTCTGTTGGGATCTTCACTAAAGGTCAGTTCCACTCAAGTAAAAGTAGTATTGGTTGGTCCAAAACCAATAAATAATACATTGTAAATAATAAATGTATTGCTTGTAAATAAGAAAGCAGTTGGGACTTCTCTCCCAACCTGCCCCATCTCACAAATATGGGATATAAATCTTCACACATCCTTTTCCACAGACCAGGCAAGGGGCTCTGCTGATAATTCCTGTTCTGCCTGCTGCTTGGACTGGTTTTTCTGCCTCCCTCTACACTCCCAAAAGGGCACATCTAAAACTTTGTGAGAACTTCATGTCCTGAAGCTCTTGGTTGTGCAGTACAGAGGAATGAAAGCAGGAATGAAGCTGCCTCCAGCCCTGACCTGAGCTCAGCACAAGAGGTTAACACCAGCCCTCCTGCCTGAGGTTTTTCCTGTCAGAGAATTGCAGCCAGGGATCCAAAGAATCCTAAATTAATCTTAATATTTAAATAGGCTTCAAAGGAGGTGGAGCAGAGCAGCCCAGTATCAAAGGTGGCTGCTTTAACAAGAAGGGTCTTTGCAGAAGATCCCAAAATTGAGTGCCCAGCAACTGGAACAGAGCGATGGCTCCTGGGCAGGGACTGGGTGAGCAGGGTGGGGGTTTGTTACTAATTAGGTGCTGGTTTATAGCAGTGATATCTGAGGATTTAAAGCTCCCTCAGTTTCTTTCTGTGCTGCTCTGCCTGTGCTGTGCTCTGGTGGTGCCAGGGCAGACGGGGCTGGGGCAGATGGAAATCCTGGCATCCCTGGATGGGGAGATTCTCTTCCAAATGTTTCCCAAACTCCACTCAGTGATGGTTTTCAGTGACAATTCTGCATCAAACTGAAAAATTGGGAGCTGACATGAGAAAAATAAGGCAGGGTTGGAAGATGGGATTGCACTTGAGGAGCTTTATTGAAAAGAATGAAACTGCTTTCCTGTGCTTACACGTGAATTTCGGGAATACCAACACAGGAGCAGTGGTGCAGCCCGAGGGTCCATCCATGACCACACATCTGGTGTGGCCCCACCTCATTCCCTGCCCAACCAGACCTGCTCCAGGGCAGCCCTGGGCTGCCTGCTGAAGGCATTCCCAAATTCAGGAGCAGTTTTGGGCACGGAGAAGGGCAGAGCTGCTGGCTGCTGTTGGATGGAGGCGTAGTCAGGGTGCTGCCTGGGAGCTCAGCTCTGTCTCCATGCACTGAGGGGATGTTCACACACTCAAGGTGGTGTTGATTCAGCCCCATTCTCTGCTGGAGGTGATTTCCAGCAATGCTCCAGATCCAGAGCTGCAGCTGAGGCTTCTCCTGTGAGCCCAAAGGTGCTGTGTGATGGTCAATCTTCTAAAAATCTGCTCCTTTTATAAGCCCAGCCCTCAGAAAGCACCAACACATTTGCTCTTGCCTTCCCAAGCCTCAGTTCTTTGTGCAATGAGGATAACACGGGCCCTTCATCTTCGTGTCTGGAGATAAACTCGGCTTTGCACAGCCTGGTCCCTGCCCGTGATGAATGGCACAGCAAAGCCTCTGGAAGTGAGTCATCCCTGAAATGTGGACAGTTGAAAAGGCAGCCTCCCTCGGGACCAGGGCTGGGAATTTGTCTCTCATCTGCTGTGAATGCCAGGCTGGTCATGGAGGGAGCACAACAATGGATGGGGTTTGCTCCCCCAGAGAGCCCCCAGTCCCTGCTGGGCAGTGGCAGAGGTGACAGACGGTGGCTCAGGGCTTGGCCATGGAGCTGAGCTGGAGGGAGGGGGAACCAGGGTTCTCCTCCTTCCCAGGGCTGCAGAGAGAAGGAGCATTAGCCCAGGGACCTCGGCCCAGGAGGCACAAACCCCACCACTTGAGATAAAGGGGGTCCCCAGCAGCATTGCTGGGTTCCAAGATGTGCCTCTGCCCCAATGGGCACTCAGAGTGGGGAGAGGAGCAGCTCAGGCTCCAGGGTCCCAAGGGATTGTGGCCAATAGAGGTGCTGGGGACAGAGGCTGGACATGAGCCCAGGTGTGCCCAGGTGGGCAGGAGGCCAATGGCACCTGGGCTGTGCCAGCCCTGGGGGGGCAGCAGGGCCAGGGCAGTGCCCATCCCTGAGCTGGCACTGCTGGGGCACCTCCAGTGCTGGGGACAGCTCTGGGACACTCAGGACAAGAAGGACCCTGAGGGGCTGGAGCGTGTCCAGGGCAGGGAACAGAGCTGGGAAGGGGCTGGAGCCCCAGGAGGGGCTGAGGGAGCTGGGAAGGGGCTCAGCCTGGAGCAAAGGAGGCTCAGGGGGGACCTTGTGGCTCTGCACAAGTCCCTGACAGGAGAGGGCTCAGGGGGGTCGGGCTCTGCTCCCAGGGAACAGGGACAGGAGGAGAGGGAACGGCCTCAGGCTGCATTAGGTTTAGGTTGGATATTAGGAAGAAATTCTTCATGTAATGAGTGGTCAGCTCCTGATCTTTGTTTTGATCACTGCCATATAACCCTGCACAGTCCCTGAGCAGACCCAGCTCTAAGGGGCTCTGAGGCAGCAGTGTGACACTAAATCACCTGAAGTCAGCCCTGAGCTGATTTCTGACCTGATGCAGTCTTGTGTCAAGCAAGGAGAGGCAGCGAGATGAGCAGAGAACCCTTCCTGGCCGTGTTTGGGTGACAGGGAACACACACTGCAGGTCACCTGTGTGGTTTGTCCCCTGCCCTCCCCTCAGCCCCTGTCCCACAGGAACCCCGTGGTCACTGCAGAGCTGAAGCTTTTTTGGCAGCGGCCGAGCTTCGTTGGCAGCACTGAAGTTCAAGTTAAAATAAATAAAAAAGTGCTTCCCAAAGCTGGAGGCAGAACAGAAGAGCTGCTGGCTGGCATTCCGACAAGGAAACAGGATGGGGAACTGCATCCTATTCCCAGAGTGCTCCTGACTCACTCCGTACCTGGGGTGAGTCACTTCCAAAGGTCTCTCCTTCCAACGTCCTCTCGTCTCTGCAGGGAATGGAAACGCTCCTGAAAGCTCTTCCAAGCCCCATTCATTATTAAATGCCTTTAAGTGTGTGACTGCCAGGGAAGAAACACCTTGTGGGCACAGATCTCTGCTCGTGGGCAGAAAACACTCCCAGGTTTGGAGGGAGCTTCAGCCCTCACAGAAGGACTGGCTGAGCTGTAGGTTCTGACTGTGAAAACAGCTGAGAGAAAGGTGGGTTCCTGCTCCGAGAGTCCCTGTGTTGGCAGCCATGCAGCAGTTACTGCAGTGGGACACCTTCCCCACTCCTGTGTCCCTGACAGCTTCGTTCCATGGCAGTGGATCCAGTCCTGCTGAGCCTGGATTAAAGAGTCATTTATCTCCCTCTGCTTTTCACCCCCTAAAAGTGCTTATACCCACTGACCTTGTCACCTCAGCCTCTCACACTGAATTAGAATTATGAGCTTTGTAAAAACCTCACTGAAAAGCATTTCCCCAACTCAGATTTGAGCTGGAATGCTTTTCCACTCGGGCATCTACGTCCACCCCAGCAGCCCTGCTCTGGTCCCTGTGGCTCTGAGAGAATTGGTGGCATTAGGGCACCTCATCTTCGAAGGACCCAGCCCACCCCTGACTCAGAATTTGCCTCTTGTGTTGCTCTTTGCATCCCAAGCTCTTTGTGTCTCCTGAAGCTTTCAGCAGGGACAATTTCATCCTTTTTCCTGGAGTGCTGAGCTCAGCGTTGTGAAGCCTTGCCCTGAGTTCTGCCAAACAGCCCTTGAGGTGGCACTTCAGAGGGTGAAGCCCCTCTCTGAGCTCCCCCAGCCCCTCTGTGCTGCAGCCCTTTGGCACCAGCTCCCTCAAGGATGTGCAGTGATAAAATTCTCCCTCAGTTTATCCAGCAGCACAGGCTCCAGTGCTGTGGGAAGGGTGGAACTCATTGCACCTCCCATCATCCTGCCAGCCCCAGCTGTAAGAACTTTATAGAGAATTGATTTTGAGTTTGTTTGACAAGATCAGCTTTTTTTAAACACATGCTGACAGGTGTTAATTATCCCGTAGTCCTTAATTTCCTCATCATTTTCCAGCATCTTTCTGAGGCAACAGGGGCAGTGCTGATCCTTTAGCTTGGGAAACATCCCTGTGTGTTTTTCTGAGGCCCAGGAAGAGTGGGAGAGCTGCTGGGAAGATGGGACTGATGCAGTGGCCACTCTCATTTCAACAGCACCTTTGGGACCTCCCAGCAGTTTTACTGAATTCTGCCTTCCAAGGGGTGGGCCCAGTCCAGTGTGCAGATCAAAGAGTGAAAACAGAGCTGGGATGGGTGAGTGAGAGCTGGAGAGGGGACAAAACAGAGCTGGGGATGGGTGAGTGAGAGCTGGAGAGGGGACAAAACAGAGCTGGGGATGGGTGAGTGAGAGCTGGAGAGGGGACAAAACAGAGCTGGGG
>JACBWW010000204.1:48057-65964 GCA_020086605.1 Lanius collurio | reverse complement strand
GGAAGGCTGCCAAGAAAATGGCTTTTATTTGCCCCCAATAGATATCAAAAAGAAACAATTTATATGTTGAAATTGCTTTATTTTTTAATCCATAAATAGTTGTTACTGACAAAAGTGGAAAAATCCTTAAGACTCTAAATTTTACTAAACTGATAATATTTTTGTTTACAGTACATACAGAATGTGCTTTTACAGGTAGGTATAACAACAAGAATAATACAGAGAAAAACAGTCAAATACTGCTCATCTTGAAGCTTGTTTAATGGTTAACCAAGAGTCTGTGCAAAGTTACAGATACAAATGTACTTCCTCTTCAGTACTACTGTATAATAAACATGGAATCCATAAACTGGGCTAAAGCACAAAAATATCCACTTAACCCCTCTTAGGAAATATTGTCCCCCAAACTAAAAATATTACAGTAAGAAGTGTCTTTCTCAGAGCCAAGAAAATCTTGCTACAAAAATGTCTCAGGGGTTTGCAGGCGGCGGAGCAGAAGGGCAGGGGGGAGGGATGGAGACCTCCTGGGATGGAGAGAGAGCTCCTGGGATGGAGAGAGAGCTCCTGGGGTGGAGAGAGACCTGCTGGGATGGAGAGAGAGCTCCCAGCATGGAGAGAGAGCTCCTGGGATGGAGAGAGACCTCCTGGGGTGGAGAGAGACCTGCTGGGATGGAGAGAGAGCTCCTGGGATGGAGAGAGATCTCCTGGGATGGAGAGAGACCTCCTGGGGTGGAGAGAGACCTCCTGAGATGGAGAGAGACCTCCTGGGATGGAGAGAGACCTCCTGGGATGGAGAGAGACCTCCTGGGATGGAGAGAGACCTCCCAGCATGGAGAGAGACCTGCTGGGATGGAGAGAGAGCTCCTGGGATGGAGAGAGACCTCCCGACATGGGGAGAGACCTCCTGACATGGAGAGAGAGCTCCTGGCATGAAGATCTCTTGGGATGGAGGTTTCTTGGGATGGAGAGAGACCTCCTGGCATGGAGAGAGACCTCCTGGTGTGGAGATCTCTTGGGATGGAGGTCTCTTGGGATGGAGGTCTCTTGGGATGGAGAGAGACCTCCTGGCATGGAGACCTCTTGGACATGGTGTGGCCATGCTGGAGACCCGAGGTGCTGGGAGTAGAGATCTCTTTCAGACTGGCACCAACACACACATGGCCCCATCCAACTCTCCCCTCGCCCTGGGCAAAGCCCAGTTGGCTTTTCCCAGCTGGGATTTGGGCACAAGGAGGGCACCTCTCACCACGGAGAGAGCTGGGAATGATCCCTTGTCCCACCTGCCTGTGGACACAGCACAGAAGTGGCTGCTCCCCGAGGAGCAGCCCCAACATGGGCTTATTGCTAACAACACTCACTAGGAAAAGATTTAAGCCCCTTTCTCACACATTTCCCTTCTTTCACTCAGCTGAAATACACCTGAACACAAAATCTGTGCTAAAGGTATTTCAGCAGAGCCCCTCCTTCCAGGTTAAGCACTAAATCTGAAACCAAACTAAGACAAGCTATTTCTCCATGAGCTGAAGATGGCAAACTGATCACAAAGAGAACACCTATTTCAAACACAACTAAAGCTACCCTGTCTCATGGTGATTTTGTTTGTGGTGGTGGAAGAAGATGAAGATGTCTTCCCAGCTACCAGGAACTAACCAGCTCTTACAAAAACCTGATGCCAAGCTCCTGCAGGTTCCTGGTGGGAATGCTTCTGATGGAACAGAAATGTGCATGTGGGAAGCTCAGGTTCCTGGGAGCAGCTTTGCAGCCAGCCAGGCTCAGCAGACAGAAATTAAATCCAGGCCAGGGAAGGAGGGTTTACTCCTGGACAGCTGTCTCTGTTTCTTCCCACCCACCCCCATCCCCAAGTAACAGCTCATCATTTATAAAAGGAACATTAAAACATTGAAAAATATTTCTTTTTTTTTTTTTTTCCTTAAAACACGGTTCACTGGCATTAGAAGGCTTTTTATGACAAAGTTTCTGTTGTGTGTGGTGCTGTGTGTGGTTCATTAAAAACAGTGTTGCACGTTTCAAAGAATGATTCAACACAGTTTGGAAGCTTTGATTGCTACAGGGTCAGTTAGGACGTGTTGATTGCGTTTTACAGCATGTCTGTGTATAAATATATTTGTATCTATACACACATACACAGAGAGTTGTATAAAACCCAGTGCAGCCACCCGGGATGTGTCGCTGCTCAGGGAATGCAAATAATTATCAGCTTGTAGGAAATAATATAAACTTTTTTACATCCCCCTCCCCCAGTCCCTGCACATGCACTCTGGGAACTGGACACTCCCCAGGTGAGTGTTTGCACCTGAGGGTGGAGAAAAAGACAGATCAATTCTTCAGAGTATATGAGATTAATCAAGGCAGGTTATATTTTACTGTACAGAGGAATGTGGCTGCTTCCCACTTTTCTCCTGAGTGCAGGGTGTTGTGGTGGCTCAGACACGGGGAGGAGGAAGCAGGAAGGTCTCAGTGCAGGGAACAGCATCCCTTAGAGCTGCTGCCTGCCAGGACCCTGGCCAGGAGGGGAGCAGTGGGAACCTGGGCAGCCCCACCCCGGCACTCTCGTTGTGGGCACACAGTGGATGGTGACACATCACACACGATGTGTCAGGACAATGACAAACACGATTAACAAACACATTTTGCTGCTCTACAGTTTCTGTTGTGAGAGGGTCTCGAAGCACTTCACAGACTTTATGGTCTGATCCCTCCACAGACCTGGAAATTCCCATCAGCATCACGGGGGGACCAGGGCGAGCTGAAGTGCTGGGGACCAGGCTGTGGGTCATGACACTCGGTCCCAGGACGAGTGTTCTTTCAGTGACAAACTCTCAGAAGGAGGAATAAGGAAAAAAAATGACCTAAGGACAGCTGTGTGTGCTGAAATGCCACTGCCCCATCTACCAGCCCATTCCAGCACACAGAGCGAGCTGTGGGAACACATGGTGTGCCCAGCTGGTACCCAGGGCATGGTTCCTTCCCAAGGAAATTTGCTGAAAATTTTCTGTGGTGGCGGCAGAGTCCCTGAAGAGATTTGGCCTAAAAAGGCTCCTTGTGGGACACATCTGCTTGGAACAGTTGAGTGGTTGGAAAAAGACAAGGAAATGAGGCTAAGATTTCTCTGGAGAATTCTTGCCCAGGTAGGACACGTCAGCAGAGGGCTGTGATATTTGTTAGCTGGAACAGGAGAAGACACAGAGGTCAAATGGCCCAAACCCACCCAGCACCTGCATGGGCTACTTGAACCCAAAATTTCCAAATTTGCATCTGGTCCAGCAACTTCTTAGGTCCCAAATGGAACATTTAGATGAGGACCAGAGCTTGAGACACACAGCTATGGACATCAAAGAGGAGTGTTCACCTACCCACAGACTCCCACCGTCACCTCCACGGCGGCTCTGCCACCACAGCTCCTGGACACTCTGCAGAGGACGCTGCTCTCCCACAGTGCTCAGGTGTCCCTGGCTTTGCTTGGGCCAAGAGAGAGTGGAAGAGCCCCAGAACCTCAGCAGGGGCTGCCTCCCCTTCAGCCAGGAGAGTTTCTCTTCACTTCAGCCTGTGGGAAGCTCAGCAAGGGCAATGTTTTCACAGGGATCGTCTTCTGGGAGGAAATATCCAGGGGCTGAGCTGAGGAGCTTGGAGGTAGTCAGGGGAGAGTGGTGTCCATCAGGGGAGGGGGCAGGAGATGAGGGGTGAGCCCGTTCTCTCTCACCCCTCCCATGCCATGAACTGCCACCCGGACCCACAGACAGTTCTGGTTGTTGCCCAGAGTGATTTTGCCCAAGGCTGCAGGATCTGACCCTGGACACTGTTATTTGTTTATTCCTTCCCAGCTCAGTTTCCGTCAAACAAAGCCCCAGTAGCCTCTCACTGATGGAGCCCTTCCCAACACAGCCTCCATCAGATGGGGCAGGACAAAGCTCTGGAAACAGGACCAGCTCCAGGACAGTCTGGGAAAGAAAAAGGCCACCTGGACACCCACTGAGGCCCACCTGTAAGTCCCACTGGGGTAAGGACATGCTCCTCCTGCCTATCCTGCACCAGATAAACCTCCAAAGCCTCCACGAGAGACTCGCCCAGGCCCTGGGGTCAGTGTTTGCTACAGGGCTTGAGGTGCTGGACTGGGAATGTCATTAAGGCCAGGAGGTGGGAGGTATTTGAGGGGAGGGAGAAGGGCAGAGCAAAGTTCAGTGAAGCCTAATGAAGAGCCATGTAGGAGAAAAGTCAGTGTGGGGAGGTGGGACAGGGAGAGAAATGCACAGGGATGTGCTCACAGCCTGAAGTCAGTCATCATCTCACCCAGAGGAGGGAGTGTGTGTGTGCTGGGGCCTCACGGGCACACCAGGGACAGTGTCCAGCACCCACAGCTCCAGCACCGGGTCTGGCTGGTCTTCAAACCCTCTGAGACCCTTTCCTGGCCGCAGAAGTGTGTTCCAGTAGGAGCTGGTTCTACAGAATTTGGTAGGAGCACAAATCAAGGGGGAAAAAAAAAGAAAGGAAAAACCAAACCCAAATCCAACCAAAAAAAAAAAACCCAAAAACAAAGCAAAGCCCAATCTGTCTGGAAAGCCAAAGGTGAAATCCTCACAAATTCTGGACCCACGAGTCTATGTTTTAAAGATTTTACAAATATACAGTATCTAATTAGCATTATATCAGATATACAACATGCCCATTAATTATAATTATGCTGGATATATAATTTATATGCATGAAATGTAACTGTCTTCATGGTTAGGATTGGGACTCAGTGGAATTGGAATTTGGAAGGTTTTCTAGGGAGGCCATTGCAGGGAGAGAAAACCACGGGAAGTTACCGACCTGCTTTTGGTAAACAGACACCCTCAGCTTTGGGTCTCTGCTAAGGGCTGGAAAAAATTTGCTACATATGGAGTTCTAGGCTGTCAATGGGAGTAGAAAACGTTCAGAAACAGGGGAACTGGGCCATGGAAAATGCTATCAGGAAAAGAAACTTCTGGGGAGAAATCCTGGCTCGGTGACAGGCGTGGCAACCTTGGCTCGCGGGGGTCTCGACGGGGCCAGGGCCTCCCCCAGCACAGGTCAGCAGTGTGGAGCTGAACGGGGTCTGGTGCTTCAGGTTCAGCAGTGGCAAGAAGCTGGAGGAAGAGTAACCCTCTTCCTCCTTCCTATTTACATGTTGGAGACACCAAGATACTAGAATGAGTGGAGAAAAGGGTCTAACAAGCATTTCAGCATATTTGTGCTTATTGAACACATCAACCCCACTACTTCCTACACTGAGAGAGCAGGCGATTTGTAGGCACTAGTATGTTTTTTATCTTATGAGTATATTTAATATAAACTAAAACTTTATTTCTCAGCCAGGCTATTCTTGTCCCTAGATCTGCCAGTCCCATAGGAAAGTCTGCCCTTGAACTTGCTCCAAGGGTGACAAAGAACAGATGTGTGGGTGCTGACGGGTGTTGAGCAGCCTGGGGGTGACCCCAGCAGCCAGAACTTCCCTGCTTGCTACAGAAAGGCCAAACACGAGGACCAAGAACGAGGCCCCTTCCTGCATTTCCTCCTCCCTATCTCAGGCTGCTTCTCCTTGGAGCAACTGAAAAGTCCTGAATTAATGGAAACTATGGGATAATGCAGGTGAGCCCTTGGAAGGAGCCATTGATTACTATGGCTTTCTTTGACAGAAACTGATGCACATCAGGAAATTTCCTCTGTTATCCCACACTGGTGTCTGACTGCTGCTTCAGCTCTTCCTGTGTCACTGGTGAAGGGGTGGCTTTAAAAACAACGTGGATGGGACTGTCAGAGAAGTCTTTGCAGACACTGAGTTAGTAGAGGTTATCTTGGCCTATAAGGCCACTGCAGAACGGGGGGCTGTGGCCACCCCAGTCCTTAAGGAGTATCTACAATGCACTGGGTCATGTCAAACAGTCACCTCTGTTTTGCTGGCGGTGCGGTAGTGGTGGTGGTGGCCGGGGATGTAATGCAGCTGTTCCACCGTGTTGTGCCGGCGCGAGGCGAACGCTTGGCGCTTGGCCGAGGTCGGGTTCATACTCAAGGTATTGTACAAGTTATTTGAGGCACTGGGATGGGAGTGCATTTTTGACATCCTGTAGCGATCCAAGACCGGTGTTGACACAAAGACATCTGTGTGTGACAGTGCCCTGGACATGGACTGCTCGGGGTACCCCGAGCGCTCCGGGGACAGCAGCGGGTCCTGGGAGTGCAGGCGCTCTGCCGACAGGAGCTGCTCGTCTGACAGGATCCGTTCGTAGGACATGCTGAACTCCTCGGGCATGATCCTCTCGGGGGACAGCACTCTGTCCTGGGACATGGCCCGGATGGGACGGCGGGGCCTGTCCCGGGGGTTGCTCTGCTGAGACATTTTGATGACGTTGATGGGCAGCGTGCCCCGGGCTGCCAGGTCGGGCAGGTGTCTCCTCCTCATGTAGTACTCGTCAGCCTCTTTGTCAGCTGTGGGAAGGGAAAGGGAGAGGTTAGAAATGTCAGAGTGCTGTCCCAGGGGTGAAAAGGGGCTGTGCACAGCACACAGCCCTGGAGCTGCCTCCTGGGGACACCGGCATGGACACCCTGCCAGAGAGACAGCCTGGGGTGCGTGGTGTCACCAAGGGCTTGTGGCAGACAGAGGAGTGTGAAATGCACGGGGACAGTGTGATTCCCTGGGCAGTGCATCCCATCCTCCTGCACCATGGGACGACAGACTCCGTGTGCTGTGGAGGCCAGACCGTGGTGATTTACGTGAAAGATGAGTTATGGAGAAATTCCCAAATGTCACCTTCACGGGAAAGAACAGGGCAGGTGACCCGAGCAGGAGAGGTCCCTGTTTGAGGAGGTGCACATCTCACCTCTGCCCTCAGACATGGGTACTCCCTGGAGCCCATGAGTGACCTCATCACATTTTAATTACCACATTTAAATATTCAGAAATGTGATCTTAAAACAGGTTTGGTGGTCGTGGGATGGTCTCTGAGACACTGAATTACCTGCCCAAGGTTTCATTTCCCATTTATTCAGTCAGCCTTGGTTGATAGAATAGAATTTATCCCATGGAACATTTCTTGCTCAGTTTGCTGCTCCTGCATCTTAAACGATCTCTCTGTTGCTCTGAAATGCAGCACACGCCCCACACACACTCACCCTCTCTTGTTTTTTTGGCTTTGAGAGAAACGCTGCGGACTCAGAGAGGATGTTGGCTGCTGCAGCTGTGTCGTGATAGATCGCTGGGATCCTGCAGCAGCTGCAACCACCTGATTCAACCAGCTTGTGACTTGAAGGAGCAACTCCACAATTGTTTCAGATTTTTTAAAAAAGCAACGACAGAAACACAAAACCTTTCTGGTTAACCCATTGGCTGTTCCTAAGCTGTGAACTGGGGTACTGGGATCCCTTACCTGGAAGGAGGCTGCCCAGAACACCCATCCCTCCCCCAAATTCCACTGTCACAATTGGGAGAGAAAACTCTGTGGGTCAGGGGATGGAGCCACATTTAATGCTCCACACTGATCATCCTCATGAGCCTTCTCCCTCATTTTTCTGTCTGAGATGTTTTCCTGATGTGCCCAAAAGCATCCCCCTTCCCTTCTGGCTCATCAGTGCCTTAGAGCACCTCAGGGTGAGACCCATCCCAGACACCTGGCAGGAGTCCTCCTCTCCTTGGAGAAGACAGCACTGGTGTGCAGGAAGGGACTCCTCATGCAAAGGTAAAGGAAATTTCTCCACCTTACAGAAGAAATGAGACTTGTTGCAAAGTGACCTCGTAGGAGGAGCTTGGCAGGGAGCCCCCAGAGCTGGGAACACACACAGGACCCAGCATGGACTTGCCCAACCAGGCTTGAGCCAAGTGCTGGTGGGCAAAGACATCCTCCCCTACACATCCTTAGCCAGACCCTGGGACCCGACAGAAAATTCCTTTGGAAAGTCATTTGTTTATAAGACAAATATGATAAAGCTTTATGGCAATGATAATAAAGAGGAGCCTTGTTTATTTTCTCAGCTCCACTATTTCAGTCTGTGTAAGATGAGAAAGGGTGAGACGGTGGAAGATGAAAATTTCCCATGCATGGAGGTCCTCAGGAGGTTGGAGTGACAAAAAGAGCCAAGCTCTGCTGCAGGGTGGTCTGGGGGATAATGAGGCAGGTGAGGAGGGTGCTGCCCCTTCCCACGGGCCTTCAACAGGCCTGGGAGTTAAATATGGGTGGAAATCCCCTCTTTCTTCTGACAGAGCCATCAGCCTGTAGGTTTTATATGCCACACTGGCTGAGAGATGAAGACAACTGGCTGCTTGTGCCATGAGCCAGAGCTCATGTGGTGGGTGCTGACAACACCCCAGAGCTTTGCTCACAAGACACCAATTCAGACAAACCCTGCAGAGCTGTCACCACCCTGTGCTGGGCCATGTCCCTCACTTATCTCCTCACCCCCTCTCCCACACCTTCCCTTCACTGCTCCCTGGCCCTGTGCACACCCCAGAAGATGCACGAGGAGCTGGGGTTGGTTCCCTGTCTCACATCCAGAACAGGAGCTGAGAACATCTGTGCCGTGGCCTGTTGGCACCACTGCTGCTGCCAACCCCTTCCTCACAGCCCACACACCCCTGAGGCATCAGGGCACCCACAGCTCCCCTGTGCTCGCTTCCTGCTCGTGGGATTTGCTCTGCACAGCACACACTGCAGGAATGAGTCTTGATTTTTCGCAGTCCAACACTTCTTGGAAGGATGTCTCACTGCAAATGTCAGGCAGCAGCTCTCCTGGGCTCGAGCTCTTGTGTTTTTAAAATCACCTTCTAGGAAGCCTGAGGGTGGGGGATATTCCATATGGCCCCAGGAACTGTGGGCATTTTTATTCTGTGTTGTGGCCATAGATGGAAATGCCACACTCTTTGTGCACAGGCTCGGTAACCGAGCTGGCTGCAGAGTGGGAATGAAGCAATTAGCACTCTGGCACTTGGCCTCTGCTCTGGATGAGAGGAGTTCCACTGGATTTGCCCAAGTGACTCTAAATAGATGTAATTAAAGCACAGAACATCCCAAATGGAGATGTGCTTGGATGCTCACACCTGGCTCTGGTAATTGCCAGCAGGAGCTAAACCAGCTTATGTGAGGTTTACAGCTCTGAGGCTGCTGGAGAGGTGGCACAATCAGCTGAGTCAAAGGGGTTTGAAGTTGTTCCTTGCTAATTTTGAATAAACATGCAGCACCCTCTACACTTTAAAACGTTTTGTCCATTAGGAGCATTAAAAACACCTTTTCCTTCCCTCTCCTACCCCCTGACCCTTGTACAGCCTTTTGCTGGACATGGCTAAACCTTTCAGGGAGCTGATTTAATTTCAGAGGTGCTTCCAAGCTCACTCAAGCCATGCCCTCCATGATGCTGAGGAGGAGGAACATTTCCAGGTGTGGGAAAACTTCTCATCTCCATCTGAAAGGAGCAGAAGAGCTGGAACAGCCGTGTGTCACACCCAACAAGCTGCTCCAGGCAGCACCAGACAGACATTTTCCAGGCTGTTGGCTCTGAGGGGGTGTCAGCCTGAGCCAGGGATGGGGAATGAAGCCTGGCAGGAATATGCTGCATCACACACGTGCCTGGTGCCAAGGGAGAGCTCAGCACAGCACTGGAACCACAGAATTCCTGCCCCCAGGGGCTGCAGAGAAACAAATCCAGCTCCAGGCTGGGGAGAGTGGAGCTCCAGGAGCTTCTCCCACTGGGTGGGAAATGGGGAGGTCTGGTTGGCCAAAACCAAAGTTTCTGCAGGAACTGAAATCTTGGAATCATAGAATGGTTTGGGTTGGAGGAGATCTCAAAGAGATCTGAAATTTCCAACCCCCTGCCATGGCCAGGGACACCTTCCAGGCTGATTCATGTCACCCTCACCACACCAGCACAGTCCCTGGGACAGTTGGGATCTGATAACCCTGCCCTTTATCTTGTCATTGATGCTTACATGAGAGCAGACATTCACAACTTCAACCAAACTAAAACTCCAATCCAGCATGTTTCTCCATCAGGAATGTGCTTAAAAATTAAAAGATGTGTTTTGAGGGGATTCCAGAAAACCAGAAATTGTGAGCAGACAAAAAGAAATCACTGGTGCAATTGCTGGACAGGAATTTTTCTGTTTTTAATTGAATCCCATACTTCTGGGTCTTTCCTTGTGTTTTTCAAACATTTGGAACTGGAATTACTGGAAATTATGCTTTCTGTACACTTTTTGGGCTTTTTTTCATTGGTTTTGTTTGGGGATTTTCTGCCCTTTCTTTGGCAGTTTCTAGAACATTGACCTGGGCTGGTCTCACCAAACCTTAGGGCTGTTCAAGTACTTCAACTGCCTTGACTTCAGGCTAAGCTGATTTGCCCTCAGACATCTCTTTTTTGTGGTTTTGGGTTTGTTTTTTTTTTCCCATTTGGAGGGACGTCCCCAAATGAGTGCTCTAAATCACACATTCCACCTCAACCTGAGATGCCCCTGCAGAAAGGAGGAGCAGAGCTCCCCTGGCACTGGAATTACAGAAAGAGGCCCATCTGTGGTGCTCTGGGAAGGGAATTTGGAAGAGCCACGCTGTTGGTTATCATGGTGAGAACAGGTGCACGTGCATGAGGCCCTCTCAGTAATTCCTCTGCTTTCCCTAAAGGTGATTTTCCCAACTTTCCTCCTCTGCAGCTCCAGCAGGTTTCCTCTCTGGGCTTCTCTCTCCTTGTTTTAATTGGCTTTAACATTTCCAAGCTGCCCAGGCGTTTGTGCTGATTCTCCAGCCAGCACCAAGTGGTTTAACACGCCTGAAAACTCGAGCTTCCTTCCTGGCTGACCTTTCTCACTTAGCTGGGAAGAGCAATTCCCTGGAGCACCGGGCAGGATGGAATTAATCCGGCTGCTCTTGCTCAGCCTCGCTCCCACACCCTCCCAGCACCGATTTTCCCACCTGCCAGGGCTGCCAGGGGGTGCCCAGCCCCTTGGAGACCCTCCCACAACATCCCCATGGGTTCCTGACCTCTGTGCCCTGAAGGAAAAGCCAGGGAGATTAACACATGTTCTTTCACAATCAGTCTCTGCTAACTGGAGGAAAGTAAGTAACTTTTCCTTGCCTGGCAAGCCCAAAGAAACCCAAACAAGCACCCGAAACACAGATTTAAAAAATATCTAATGCTTTTTATCTTACTCGAATAGAAATATTTGTTAATGACCTCTTCAGAACTTTTTAATTTCATTTTTTTCTTTCTTATTTTTTCTTTTTTCTTTCTCATTTTTTATTTTATGACAGGGAGTCCACTGGAAAGAAGAAATTTTAAATAAGAAAAAGGAATGCACAATGAGTAATTTTCAAACTCTTGCATTTAGATATTGCACCTTTTTTTCTGCTGCCTTCAGCTCCTTCCTATGGAATAAGAAAACCATCCTGCTGGCATTTTGCAAGGGGAGGTTTGGGCACTGGGTGCCTCTTTTCCTTTGGCTCTGGAGTAGAGCAGCTGCAAGAAAGTGATTCAGTGATTCTGGAGGTGCTGAGTGTATTCAGCCCCAGCAGGAACAGGGAGGGCTTGGCACTCTCAGAGCTGAGATGATTTGGCCACTCAAGAACACGGAGTCGAGCAGCTGGTTTGGCATTTGCCAGGTGCTGTGCAGGGGGCTGGGGTGGTGGCCTGCAGAGAGCACTGAAGCCTGGCTAGACCTGCCCTGGGGGGGTAAATGGGTGGGATTTGCCCTGCAGCGAGCAGGGATGCCCTGCTGGGGTTGGTGGGGTGCTGTTTAAGGGTTTGACTGAACCCCTCTCCAGCCAAGGGCCAAAGACAAGCTCAGTGTCCTTGGGTTCCTGGTGACTGCCAGGTGTCCCCTGGCTGGGAGAGGGATGCCCAGAGGGGCAGGGGGGGCTCCAGGAGCACTGACTGAGCTCAGGACATTTAATCTTGGCACTTTAACACAAACCTGGTTGTGTCATTTTAGACAAATATCCAGGAAATCATAGGATCACACTGTAGAATCCCAGACTGCTTTGGGTTGGAAGGGTCCTCAAAGCCCACCCAGTGCCACCCCTGCCATGTCAGGGACACCTCCCACTGCCCCAGGCTGCTCCCAGCCCCAATGTCCAGCCTGGCCTTGGGCACTGCCAGGGGTGCAGGGGCAGCCACAGCTGTGCCAAGGCCTCCAGAAATTCTCATTTTGATCACCTCATCCTGGGCACAATTTAAAGCAGAAATATTACAATGCTGTGATGCTCCTTAGCAGCTTTCTGCTGTCACTTGGTTCCAGCCGCCCCTCTGGCTGGTGAGATCCCTGCCCTGGTTGTGCTGAGGGCAGCTCTGGGCACCCCGCTGGGCTGGGCTCAACTCCAGCAGGGAGAAGAAAAGGGCTCTCAGATGATTTCCTTAGGGAGAAGAAAAGGGCTCTCAGATGATTTCCTTAGGGAGAAGAAAAGGGCTCTCAGATGATTTCCTTAGGGAGAAGAAAAGGGCTCTCAGGTGAGTCCCTCAGGAGCAGACCCGAGTGGGAGGCAGCACAGCAAGGAGGTCAGACAGGAAATGACCCCGTGTGGTCTGCCAGTAATGAAATGACTGTGCCCTCACCCCTGATGGGAAGCGACAGCCAAAGGAACCATTCCCGGGGATGCCAACCCGGGAGGGCAGAGGGAAGGGGGTCACTGCCTCAGCGCCGTGCCCACCGAGGACACACGGGGTACAGAGGGAACAAAACGAGCTGACACCTACTGAGTCTCTTCAGAGATGAGTATTTGCTCGGGTTCGTCTTGACCGCGGACTCGTAGGACGGCGGGAGGTGGGAGAGGTTCTGGAAGGAGCGGGAGAAGGACAGGTCGTAGGGCTCGGTGGCTGAAGTGAGGATGTTGTTCATCCGGGGCTTGTCTGCAAGAAAACAGAGAGAGGCAGGGGTGAGGTGGGCACTGAGGGGGGCAGGGGTGAGGTGGGCACTGAGGGATGGACAGAGGATGGGGTGAGGTGGGCACTGAGGGGATGGACAGAGGATGGGGTGAGGTGGGCACTGAGGGGATGGAGAGAGGCAGGGGTGAGGTGGGCACTGAGGGGATGGAGAGAGGCAGGGGTGAGGTGGGCACCGAGGGGATGGGCAGAGGCAGGCCATGCCCACGGGCTGCAGCAGGGAGCACGGCTGGGTCTGAGCCAGCCCCGTGACAGGCTCTTGGACGTGGTTCAGGCTGGCACGGGCACAGCAGTGAGATGTGGATCCCGGGGCGTTGTTCCCTTGCCCACAGCAGTTTTGGAGAGAAGCAAAGTTCTGCCTCCCAGTCACCTGGACCTGTCCCACTGCTGGACTGGCACTGACCCCCCGGCCCTGCAGGGCTGTGCTGGGTGCTCAGGCAGCATCACTCACCTTCACCCCCCACATTGTGCTCTCCCCATCCTCAGGGACACAGAACCAGTCTGGGGGGTTCTGTTAACTGGGGCTGATGATCTGACTGCCCTCTCCTTGTGCCAGATTCCTCATTAGTGCTCTGAACCTGGAGGCTCTGGGGCACTGCTTGGCACTGGCACTGTGGGGCTCTGGAAACCTTCATGCTTCCCCTGCACTGGGCAGTGTGGGAGGTGAGGCTGTGGGGGCACTCAGAGGACAAGGCAGGGCCTAAGTGCCCTCTCTCACAATATTAATGCTGAGGGCACTGTCAGTAAAGATTAGCACTTAGCCCAGATGATATAATTGAAGTCCAGACTATCTGCAGAGTTTTGAAACCTTGTTCCTTCACTGCAAGCTGGAAAATGCTCTTTCATCAGCCCTGCCAAGGCACAGGGACCTGTTGAACTGCAGGTGTTCAGATATCAAAATGGACAGATAGGAAAATATTTAACAAATCAGGAACTTCATCTATTGCAAGCAAACCTAGAACAGTGAGCTCTGTCAAAGTGAGAGCAGTGATGGGGTTCAGTAGCTGAGGCAAAAGACCAAGGAGGTGACCAGGGGGGTAAATTCTCTGCAAGAGCAGCAGAGCATTCGAGTCTTGGGTTTACACATTCCTGTTGTTCATCCCTGAAACGTCCCCATGAAGAGCAGTGCATGGTCAGTGTGCATTCACCTGCCCCAAACCCTCTTGCCACCTCTGCACCATGGGCTGGTTGAGATAAAAGCACAAATTCTGCCCAAAAGCACCAGAGCAGCAGGGGAATCTCATGTGGAAAACGTGCTGGCTTTGTGCAATGTCCACACATTTGCTAACTTCTCCCATTTCCCAGAAAGAAAAATTCAAACCAAAATGCACCCAAGAAGAGAGCAGATATTTCACAGACATTTTGCTAGACCTGAGTCATAAGTGAATCTGTTCCCTCCAAAAAATCATCTGTAAGGGTGAGGCCACCCCCTCCCCTGCTGCCTTTCTGCCCTGGGGAGCCCTGTTTGTTGGACAGCAGAACATTTTCCTGCTCTCTGCATTTTTCATTTCTCTGTGTCCTCAGTGCTCCTGCTGCCCCAGCACCTCCCTGTGTGTCTGTGCACAGGGATCCAGAGCTGCTTCCATAATTTTTCCTCCCCTGGATGTTTTAAACCTCCTGCCACCCACCCTCAGCTCTGCACGGTGGCAAAGACAGGCTGAGGCAGCCCTGACTCTCTTACAGAATTCAGCACTGGTGTAAAACCCCTCCCAACAATGCCATAACCACCTCGGTTCATAAACTCTCCTTTCCCATTGCTTCTGTTCCTCTCTGCTCTCCTGGAACAGGCTCTGCTCTGGCAGAAGGAGCACAGCCCCCAGTGAGCTGCAGTGTCACCTCTCAGAGAACATCATTTCCTCACTGATGACTTCAATCCATGTCTAATAGACTGGCTGCAGGATCAGGGAGTGCATCACATCCATCAGGGGGCTGGAAACAATTGATTAGATATTATCCAGTAAACAGAGACTGTATCAGCATTGAAACCATGTCCCCACTCCTACTCGTGCTTGTGTGGCAAGGACCCTGGGGTAACATCTCTTTGCAAATTCCTCAGCCAGAACCTGGAGCTAATTCCATTTTCATGGGGGTTTGGACATGCTGCTGTGAGCCCAGTCTATGCATGGAGCTTGTGCTCGGTGCCAAAGCAGGAGCATTAATTGACTGCTTGCATGAGGTGTGTGAAATTAAGTGCCACACGTTTATCTGATGGCAGGTGCAGGATCAGTTCATCTCCTTGCTGCATTTTCCATCCAGTCACTCAGGAACAGACCAGAATGGTTCTGGCAAATGAGAAGTCACCTTGAAATCCACTGCCCATCACTCAGCAAAGTAAGGGATAAACTGAAATGACCAAAGCTAATTTCAGATGTCTTTTGCATAATGTGGTTTGAGGGGGAGATCAGAGAACTGAGGTGCTCTAGTAAGGAGAAATATCTCCTGCAATTCATATTCTGAGGCCAGTTCAGCACAAGTTTCTCAGCAGTTTTTCACTCCTGCAATATATTTGAGTCATGCTTGTCTCTGGTCTTTCTCCTCTTTGTGGTGTTTGTGCTCCTGTGGAAGCTGAAGGTCATAACTAACAATCATTAAATCAATAAAACAATTATTAAATCAATAAAAAGGTCTCCCATTCCCTGTAAGGCAGCTGAGGCTGTTCCCTGCTGTGTTCCCCAGCATTCCCACTCATCCCAGTCCAGCTCTACACTCTGGGCAGCTGGAGATGACCACTGGAAAACAGCTCTGTCCCATGGTTACTGGGACTACCTCTGAAAGTCAGGTTTAGTCCCCAGTTTTCCTCAGCCCTGTCCTGCAGCTCTGTGCCCATTTTCTCACACACCATCCAGTGTGGCACAGGGATTTTCAGAGGAGCAGGCAGGAGATGAAGCTCACCCAGCCCAGAGAACCCCCAGCAGCCATGGGAGCCTCCCCCAGCAGTGCCATTTCCTTGGGCTCCAAACTCTCCTTGCTACAGCCCCACCTTGGTACAGTGGATGCAACACTTTAAAATTCTGCCCATGTCTCTGATTAATTCAGAGGAGAGGGCTCAGCTCTGCAGCATTTCCTCATCCTCCAGGCAGCAGAGGTTGCCCAGAGCTCTGAGCAGGGATGCTCCAGCCCTGGCAGGGCTGGTACCAGGCACGGCCCAGAAGTCACAGTGCTGGCACAAGCAAGGGAGCAGGGAACTCAGTGGAGCTCTGATCTCTCCTCCTACAGCCCTACCAAGCAAGGTGGGTGCATTTCCTCTGCTCCATGAGCAGGAATTGCCAGGCCAGTCTGAGTCCTGCTGTATCTCTGTGGGAACCAGAGCACCCCTGGGCTGGGCTCCAAGAGGCTCCTGCTCTGCCTGCACTGCTGCACAGAGGCTGGGGAAGGGGCTGCCCTGGAGGAGGGCTGGGAGCACTGCCCGTGCTCCTTCTGCATCCTGATCCAAACAGGAAAATGTCCCTGGACTGGCGTGGCACCACCTGGGTGTGTGTCCTGCAGCCCAGCCGTGCCTGGGGAATGGCAGGGAGGGTGGACACAGACTCACTGCTCTGCTGGACCCACACACTCGGCTGCTTTTTCATCTAAGAGGGAAACAAAGCCCCTCCAGGCTGAGGCAGAGCCTCCTTTCTCTGCCAGTGCTTTGCAAACTCTCTGCAGGTTCAGGGCTCAGAGAAGTTTCATGATTTCCAGAGCTGTGGAGATTAGACCTGAAGTCTTCTTGTGACATCTCGCTCTGCCCCTGTTGTTGGAAGACAGTTTCAAAGGGTGTTTACATGAGGCACAAAACCTTTCATGTTCAAGGACGGGAGCAGATGATACCCAAAACCAAAAAAAAAAAAAAAAAAAAGTGACTTGATGGCAAAGTTTTAAACAAAGCTCAAGTGGCAAAAGGGATGTGCTGCAGATTTGCATTTGAGTCTGCACATATGTTGTGCGAATTCTGCAAGACATTTCAACAGATGCCTTTTAAAACATTCACCCAGAGAAAGCAAACAATGTCACCTAGGAGAAGCTGCTACAACCCAGCCTTCTGCTGCTCAGCTTCAGCTCAGCAGAGCTCCAGCCCTCTGTCAGAGCACTCCCTGCTCCCCCAGCACTGCCTTCTGCTCAGCCCTTTGAAGGCTCAGACGCAAAGTCTCGGATTCTGACGCAAGTCCTCACAAAGGGCTCCATTCCTCAGGAAAGTCTGGTAGCACTGATGACGTTCTGGAGCCTTCTGTGCCAGGACTCAGAGTTCCCAGGCCATCCTGAAGTGACACACTGTCAGAGCAGGCAAATAAACCCATGTTCACAGACTTGAATTAAAATTTATGGCAGATATCTTCAGTGTTTGTGTTTTCACACTTCTGCTTTTCCGTGTTACAAACACTGTTATTAATAGTGCTTTGCATTTCTCATGACTAATCTCCAGGAGGTTTCTACATTTCCAGGTCAGATCCTCTGTGGTGTAAATCAGAGCTCTCCTGTGAGTAGCTGCCCTCATTTATATGAGCTGGAGATGGAGGAGTTTAAATTCAGCCAGTGCTAAAATCCTTGTGCCTCTCAGGGTGGCTCCAGGATGAGGCCTTGCAGGGCTCCTGGCTGAGAACTGAGCCTGAAGGAGGAGGGTGCAGAGGGAAGGGAGGCACCACACCCTGCAGGGTGATGCCCTTGGATATGGCAGTGGTGACATCCCCAAATGCTGTCACCCACAGGGATGAGCCTGGAAAGGCTCCTGGGCACCCAGAGCACTGCACAGTCACACCCCACAGCTGGGCTGAGAGCAGCAGTGCTGCCCATTGCACTGAAAGGGAGAGCTGCAGAAATGGGATTGCACAGAGCACCCAGAGCAAAGGAGCTGCTCCTTCCCCTGGAGCTCGCTGCCTTCGCTTGGGCTGCACAACATCACACCCAGCTGTGGCACCAGGGCTGTGTGCAGCTGGGGCTGGTTCTTACTGGGTTTGGGACCATTGCAAACTGGTGCCTGCCCCCTCCTCTGCAAGGGCCTCATGCCCAGAGCTCCTCAGGGCAGGGAGAGGGAGCTGGTTC
>JACBWW010000204.1:10000-13065 GCA_020086605.1 Lanius collurio | reverse complement strand
GACAGCTGGGACAGCTCCTTGTCTGGGGTCAGTGGGGGTCAGCTGGGACAGCTGGGACAGCTCCTTGTCTGGGGTCAGTGGGGGTCAGCTGAGACAGCTGGGACAGCTCCTTGTCCCCCCAGCCCGGTCCCTTGGCTGTGTCCACCCTGTCAGCAGGGACTGACCCCTCCCAGTGACCAGCACTGCTCCAGCACAGACCAAAGCCAGCCTGGGGCAGCTCCTGGGGACAGCAGCTCCACCCCAGCCCCAACCACAGCCATCAACCTCCTGGGACACCCGGCCCTGTCCCCAGGTGCCTTTTGGGAACAAAAGGCTTCAGGGTTTGAGACACACCCGGAGGGACCTGCCCGGATCCTCCCCGGCAGCACCAACACAGGGCATTGCAGGCACCAGGAGAAATAAATTGGCTGAAGCCAGAGCCTTCCCTTGGTTGTTTCCTATCGTTCTTTCACACTTTGTGTATCAGGAGCCCACGATTCACCCATTCAGTGTGAACCTAATGCATGTGGGAGGATCTCTTTTCTTCCACACACAACCTCTCCCATCCAGCAGAGGTGGCGGGACAGATTTTCCTTTCAAACCAGTCCAAGCCTCATGAAAATTCCATGGAAAAAGAATGAAATCACCACAAAATGATACCCAATGGCTAGGAATCAAGTCCTTGCCCAAGAGGGCAGAGCCAGTGCACAGTGCCTGACTGACTACATGCCATAAACCCACAGCACTACATAAAAATAATAATAAAAATAATAATAAAAATAATACCAACATCCTCTGCCTGCATTATTCTGTCTCAGCTGTTACAGACACTAACGAGGACTTCCATTTGTATAAATGCAACGTGTTCTCTGCTAAGTATATTATTTGTAGGTTCTCAAATAAATCAATGTTTTATGCAAGCAGAACCCTCAATGTTAGCAAAAAGTGCGCTCTCATCCCCAGCAGCTCCCAAAACCCTGCAATGCAGCCTTTTATTATTTCTGTAAAAGGAAAAAAGGAAATCAATAGAGATTCCTGTGGTAATCCTCAGCGAGATTAGCACTTTGTCACCCTCGGGTATAATCTCCTGGAAAGCAAAAATGAGAAGGGTGAGAGGGGGAGGGAGAAAAAGGAAAGAAGTCACAGGGAAGCCACAAAGTGGGGATTTGTGGGGGGTGTTCACTTTGATTCTTGAAAAGAATATTTCAAAGGTGACTCTGGTCTGCTCCCCTTGGTGCCCAGAAGTCCTGGAGATGCCTCAGGCAGCTGTTGGAATATTTAGATTGTCATTGGAGGAGAAACCTCCCAATTTATCAGTAAAGCAGCAGAGTTCCCTGTTTTAAAGGGGATTTAAGACCTAAATGCTAAAGTGAGCCCAGGCTGGGCAGTGCTAAGCATCGTTGCCTCATGCCATGCTCGAGGGTGGCCAGTCCTGGATGGGGCCAGGAGATCTCCGTGGGGACCTGCCAGGAGCCACAGGGATGGCATTCCAGGGGAAAACCCAGGAGCAGTGTGCAAGCTGTGAGCCGTGGGTCAAGGGAAGGGCAGGGAGGGACAGGAATGCACCCAGCTGTGTGTGAGGGGCAGGAAGCACCGTGCCCACCTCGCTGCCATCACCCCGGGGTTAAATTCCCACGGGAGCTGCACGGAGAGGCAGCCAAAATGTGAGAAAGAGGGAAAAATAATACAAAAGGGTCAAAGATGTGGACAGAAAACGAGCGGAGAAGGTTGGAATCCCAACAAACAGTTCATTGGGAATAATCACTCAATTCAGGCCAGAATTAAAGGGTGCTGCAGAATTGGGGCAGGGCAGAAGGGTGGGGACAGTGCTGCATGGAAGGAGCTGGAATCCCTGGCAGAGTGAGGAGCAGAGCCCAGGGAAGGCACCGCTGGCACCTCGCAGAGCTCAGCAGCAGCTCCTCAAGTGCAGGTGCCCACAGCAGGGCTCTGCTGCTGAGGAAGTTCCCCGTCCCCAACTGCAGTTCCTGGAAAGCACGGGAAGTGCAGGAGCAGAGCTCCAGGCTGGGGTTTAACCAAACAATCCAGCAGCTGTTCAGCAGCTGAGCTCCTCGAGAGGGGCCGCTGCCTTTTAGCCCTGTCTTCCTGATGAAACCATCCCTGCTTCGTGCTCAGTTCCACCTGACAGCACAGAGCCAGGAGTTTGAACACAATTCCTGCTTTCCATGCATAATTTATTGAGAAAAATGTAAATGAACCTTCAGTTTTTCCTTGCAGTCCCTCTCACACGAGCTTCCCTTTGCTTACTGCTGTGGAAATGGCCTCCCAATAAAGGCAAGTAATCTCTTTGTGAATAAATAGATATTGCCAGTAACTCTCCAATCGCTGGGGCTGCTTTTCATGCAGTTCCCATTTCACCTGACAAATGTAAGGCTTGATGTAAAACAGGCAGGGAAAACTGAGGGTGCTCCATGAAGAATTTGTATTCTGGAGACCTTCCCAAGTTACCCCTGAGGATTTGCAGTGAGCAGATAACAAAAACTGCCAGGTAATCATCCATCCAAGCCGAAAACTTCTTCCCAAAAGTTACTACAGCCGATTAATAATATTTAATAAGCATGACTTTTATTGTTGTGTGGAACTCATTTGTTCCATGTAATAATGGAAAAATGGGCGTTCTGGTTTTGCTCCCAGTGCCTCTGTGCTGGAGCTGGAGCTGAAGGTTTAACACACTCCACGAAGTGCTGATGCCACAGAAATGAGGCTCCACTTGAGACGTGAATTGCTAAAGAGATGAGCTCCTCTCTCTTCAGTGGCTGTGCAGAAGAATAAGCTCCTGACTGTCAGACAGCCCAGTGGATGAGTAAACTCGCTTGTAATTTTTGCTCCAGATCTGTGGAATTCCCCAGACCAACAAACCTTATTTATTAAGCTCCTGACACCAGGATTCTGGACTCCTTACATAAAACTAGCAATAAAAATCTTCAAAAATCTCATTAAAAGATTAGCCTGCTATCACCAGCAGCTGGGACATTGCAGAGGAGTGTGCTGAGCTCCCAGTGTGAGGATGCAGAGGAAAACCTGGAAAACCTGGGCAGAATTCTGCTCTCAGCACATTCCATCAGCAA
>JACBWW010000204.1:0-7500 GCA_020086605.1 Lanius collurio | reverse complement strand
AATGGTGGTGTTTGTCCCCTCTACTCCAGCTGATTCTGGCACTGCAGGAAATTGATGGATTAAAGTCAAAAATGCTATTTTTTCATCCCAAGCAGCATAACTTACCTGTGGCTCAAACATTTTATTACCCTCCCTCTCTGCCCTGAGACAAAACTGAGCCCAGCTCACCACAGAGCCACATTCAGAGCACAGAAAACTGAGCCCCTCCAGGCCACATCATCACTTTAATCTGCATTCACATGAGGGCTGGACCTTGAAAGGTCGAAGCAAACAGCTGCTGATGTGGCTGAACATCTGGCTCGGGTCCCTCCCGTTTGAGGAACGTCCCCAGCGCACTCAGAGCTGTGCTGGCACCAGCCCCTGGGGGACCCCAGCACATCACCAGGACCCACGGGACCAAAGGCACCATTTTCCCCTCCTGAAGGTGGCTGTGGCTCCAGGACTGTGACTCATGTCTGCAAATTCCTCATAAACAGCCCTTAGGTCACCGTGTCCCTGTGCCCCTGCCAGGCACATCTGCTGTCCCTCAGTGATGTCACCTGCGGCCTGAGGGTGACCCAAACCCAGCTCGACATCCCCCAAAGGACAGGGCTGCTCTTCTGCCCTGCCACACCTCTGTCCTTCCAAGTGAATGAGTTATAGCCACAGAAAACTCTGTTCCTGTGTGCTCTGCAAGGCTAATCCTGACCCAAGATTCCTGTGGTTCTGCAGCCTGGCTGATGGAAAACACCTCAGGAGATAAAGGACCTGCCAGTCTCTGGGAAATGACAGATCCTGGGCTGTTCTCTGGGTTAGAGAAGGGAGGATGAGAGAGCAAAAATGCAGCTGTGTGTTAAACTAGGCAGGGAAATAGAGAATTTTAATGATTTTCCTGTCCTTGTTTTTGCTTTGCAGTCGCAATAACGTCACCCTCCATTGTATCCCCTCTTCATAAATCTCTCCTCTCTCCATCACTCACGTTCTTTTGCATCCCTAAATCACAGACCTGCAGAATCACACAAGGTTTGGGTTGGGAGGGACCTTAAAGCTCCTCCAGTTCCACCTGTGCCATGGGCAGGGACACCTCCCACCACCCCGGGGTGCTCCAAGCCTTGGCCAGCCTGATCCTCTAAACCAGTTGAACATTGTAGTATGAACTATTTCCCACTGCAAAAATTACTTTCATTGAAATCTTCATAAAAAAAACAAAACAACCAAGATTGACTAAGATTATGTATTCTTAATGTGGGCTAGAGGGGTATTTTGGTGTGTCAGGTTTGTGGGAAAAGGAAAAAGTGACCTTTGGGCAGCTCAAAGATCCACATTAAATAACCTGGAGTTAAGGAAGGGGGAACCTGTTGTTGATGAGAAGGGGGAAATGACCCCCTAAACATGGAAAGGCAAAGCTGAATCCTGGACTCCCTGGCAGCAGCTCAGGGGAGAACCAGTGAGAAGAGAGAAAGAACCAACTTCAGGAGATAACAGACCACTGCATTTAACTTTGGGGCTTGCTAATTGGTGAGAGAAATAAGTTCAAGTCTATCATTAATATCTGAAGAAAATAACTTGATGAACAACACTGTGGGTGGCAATCCTGTCAAAGTTTGGATCAACGTCGATCAAAACCAATTTGTTGAGAAGAAGCAGCCAGTGGTGCCTCCTGTGTGGGTTTAGGAGGAGGAACACACCGAGCCATCGGTTGAAATGATGCCAGAAGAATGAAAAAAACATCTTTTAGAGACACCAAGGGCCCCTCAGCCCAGCACTGAGAGCCCTCCTGCCATGGCTCCGAGGCCTGGCTTGTGCCACTCCCCGCGGTGCCAGCAGACCAGGGTGGGTCCCTTCCTGCTGTGGAAGGGAGCTGGAGTGCCATGGTAATGCTTAAATTGCTCAGTTCCCTCAGGCCAGATCACATCACTCAGAGTCCCAGAAGCATTTGGTTGGAAAAGATTTCCAAGCCCAATGCCCACCTTGTACCAACCCAGAGGAATTCCTTGGGCACCTCCAGGGATGGGCACTCCAAACCTCCCTGCCAAGGCCTGAGCACCCTTTCCATGGGGAAATTCCTGCTGGTGCCCACCCTGAGCCTGCCCTGGCCCAGCCTGAGGCCGTTCCCTCTCCTCCTGTCCCTGTTCCCTGGCAGCAGAGCCACCACTGGTGGCACCTTCCAAAGCCCTTTCTGGCCAGAGATGGGTGCAGGACCCCCTGCTGGAGGCAGAGCTGTGGATCAAAGGGTGCTGCTGGCCCAGCCCGTGGCAGGAAATGTCACCCAGATGGCTCCAGACTGATGTGGGGTCACGGCAGGGAAGTGAGACTTCCCACAAACAGCTTTTCCTCAAAAAAACATGGATGTCTTCAAACTGCTGCTGCTCATGGGAGCGTCCCAGTGTCAGCACATTCCTAACTGGGAAACACTCGTGGCACCTCCATGGAATCTCCAGGCAGAAGTCAGAGGGAGCAGAGCTGGGACTTGCACTTGTGGGGGGGACATTGACCCTCCGTGGGGACGGGGAGGTCACTGCCACTGCCCCACCCTGGCACTCCCAAGGAATTCACCAACCCAGCCCAGCCTCCCCCCTTCTGTGTCCAAAGTGGGAACAGCCCTTGCCAGCTCGAGGAGCTCAAGACGGGTCCATTGGGGAAAATTGTTCCCCATTGTGGATTTACATTTCTCTCCATCCACAATTCCAGCTTCCTTTCATTCCACTTTAGTATTCCAGATTTATGCAACCAAATTTCTTTGATCTTAACCAGCTCACAAAAGCTTTCAAGATGCT
Organism: Lanius collurio; assembly: GCA_020086605.1. Taxonomy (NCBI): domain Eukaryota; kingdom Metazoa; phylum Chordata; class Aves; order Passeriformes; family Laniidae; genus Lanius; species Lanius collurio. The sequence goes on along the minus strand of JACBWW010000204.1, from coordinate 4,744 downwards.
TTGCCTTTGGAGCCTTTGAGTGGGAGTGGAAGCAGCCAAGTTTGGGGGATGGATGTGCATCTTTGAGCAGCTGTGACCGTGGGGTCCCTCCCTGCAGTGGCTGCTGGGCCACTCCTGCTCCTCTGAGCGACATCTCTGTCACTGGGCTGTGCTCCTGGGGCACCACAAACTGCTCAAACAAAGCTGCAACATCTGAGCAGTGCTCACCACAGGAAGAGCCATTTTGTCAAGGAGGAGCTGTGTGTGTTTAATGAAAACCCCTGAAGAGATTTGGGGTCATTCCACAGAATGAGTGAGTTCAAACCCGGGAATAAAGGGATTAATTCACCGAGGAGGAAGTCAGAACCTTTCCCAGCGAGAGAGGGACGCTGCACCACCCCTGGAATGCTGATTACACTGGTGTAGTTAACTTGTCAAAACACGGGGGGCACACGGATTTTCAAAGCCAAGACTGGCCAAGGTCAAACATCTCGAGCCAGGTCCTTTGCCCAGAAGTTGCAGAGGAAATACAGATCTATAAATATGGTTATGGGAGCGAGAGGCAGGTGTGGGGATTGTCCCTGTGCTGGTGGGGCCTTGGGTGCCCTGAGGCTGCACTGGAATTAACCCTGCCTGTCCTGATGGACGGGAATTCAGCACCAGCTCCTTGCACTGGTTCCATGTCTGAGATCTGCTCTGGTGGCGTGGAAGAAAAAGGAAAATATGCAAAATATGACTGATTAATTCTTTTATTCTGAGTCACAGTCCACTGTCCCCTGTCCAGTGGGGTGAGCCAGCAGCGGGCTGGGATCACAGACCAGCAGGGCAATGGGGTGTAGGGAGGAATCTGAGCTCTCACATCTGCATCCTGCAGGGAGTGCCCAGCCCCAGAACAGCTCTGCTGCTCAGCCTGGCTCTCACCTGTGCTGCCTTACACGGCCCTGGGAGTGCTCTGGTCAGTGTTTCACCCTCTCACATTTATGTCCTTTGAACCATCTAAAAGGGTTTTTCTTACATCCTCTCAGTTCAAGGACATTTCCTACCAGGTCCTTGCAGGGAATTTAAAGCCATGGGTCATGGTAGCTGCAGGGCAGATGTGAGCATCCAAAAAAATTACAGCAACATCGAGGAAACTCTGAATATTTCATGACTTTCTATGAGCTGAACAACAGAAAATGGCACACTGGACCTCACACCACCAGTGTGGTTAGGGAAGGCACAACCTGCTGTGACACAGAATTCCTATTTTCTAAATATTTATTAATGTGGGCTGGAGGAGAAATTGGAACAGAAGAGGTGTGAACCTGTCCTCACTACAGGATCTGTCCCAGACATTGTGTAATTGGATTTCATAACACACTCAATAACAAATGTGGGGAAGAACAATCACAAGTCATGTGGGAAGGGTGCAAAAATGTAAAAACATGAATAAAATATCCATGTTGATGGTAATAGCAAGGACAATGTACACCAGGAGCTGAGAGGCTGAGGGTGCTGTGAGTCCCAGGTGTGCTCCTGGTGGCTCCAAACCCTGTGCCCAAACCTCTCTCACTTCATGGTCGTGAGGATTTGATGATTTCTGCTGTTTGGGGGACCTTTTGCAGCCTGGCACTGAAGCAGAGGCTTCAACAGAACCCAGTGTTTTCTGGAGTAAATCCTACTCTTAACAGAGAGCCTTTATTTTGCCAGAACACCTCCCTAGATCATGACCAGTTAATTTGGTGAAAAGCCCATTAATTTGCAAAATTAGTGGCTAAGGCACCTCAACAGAAAAATTAGAATGTGGGCAATGAACTAAACAAAATGCAGAGCATTCTGCAGACCAACAATCAAGGGATTCTGGAGCCTGTTTTGCTACAAAAAATCACTTTATCCATCAGGATATGTTTTAGCAATACTGACACTCTATGAAGCTCATAATATATTCCCAATTCAGACCATCCTGGCCAGCAGAGAGCCAGAGTATTCCACAGCTCAGTGGGATTAGAATCCCAGGAATGGGAGGTGCTGAATATTCAGCTCCATCTCCCACTCCTGACTGTGATCTCTGCTCAGATTCTTGAAGTCTGCTTTTAATTAATATGAGTTGGTGCTTAATATTCAGCCTGAAATTTTGTTGTGCCTCCCTCTTGCCTCTTTGGAGGCAGCTGAATATTCACTACCCTCCCTGAATTTGTATTAATCCAGGGGAAGTTTTTCCCATGAAATGAGGCTGGATGTGGGCTGGCATCATAAAGTCACCCCAGAACAGAGAGGCAGTGAGTGGAGCTGTCTCAGCAATGTCCTTTATTTTCCTTCTCCAGCAGCCCCAAGTCTTAGACCCTCCCAAGTCTCTCTCCCATGGCAAACAGATTGTGACAACCTCCACCAGAAGGGGAAGGAAGGAGGCTGGAAGGGTTTCCATAGTGACCACTCCATCACCACAGCCCGTGGTGGAAGTGAAATCCCTGAGTTTCCACCACTGTGGATGTCCTGTGGTGTTCATGTTCAGGTAGCTGCAGTGCTGGGTGACAGGGGGAAAACTGATGTGAAAAATCAAAGAATCTCACCCTGGAGTTCACTTCCACCTCCACAGGAAGATTCTCAGTGAAACGAGAACCTCTCAGAAGATTCATATTTTGGTGTGCAGGGAATGAGGACTGAGGGACACAGGAGGTGCTGGGACAAGGTCTAAGCCAAGCCCCCTCTGAGAGGAGGAAAATCTGAGTCAGGACTGCCTGGAAAGGGTCGTGGCAGCAAACAGGAGCATCTTTTTCTTCAGGAAAGCTGATCATGTAGGAGTTCCATTATCTGAAATCACTGGACCTGATTCCAACAGAACTCCCCCAGCTTGGCTTTGTGTCCAAACTGGGGCCAGGAACAGCTGAGGAACCCCATGGTGGATAATTATCAAATAAAGTGCCGGAGGAAAATGTTCTCTTGGAGCTGCATCAATTATGGGGAGTTGGCTTGAGCTCTGAGAGATAACAGAGCCTGACCCAGAAACGCCTCCCATGTGTGTCAGGTGCAGCTTACATAAGCTTCCCAAGGTAGTCTGTAAATAAAAAATAAATAAAGGATGGACACACAACATGCATGGGAAGCACGGGTGTCCTGTGGAATGTGAGCTGCTGGGCACTGGAGGTCACTCAGGTTCCCAGTTTGATCCCAGTGGGCACTTGCAGGAGCTGGGATGTGAATGAAGTTCCCTTTCTCAGCCCTGAGTCTTTCTGCTCCGTTTCCCCACGTTCGGTGCTTTGCACGGGAATTGTTCACGGAATAATTTCCTGGGAAGCTTTTCTCTTGTCTGTGCTGATAAAAAGGCACCATCTGCGAGCCTTGTGATGAGCCAGTGAGGGAGGATGGGCTCAGATGGGGCCGGCTCAGCCCCACCTGGGACTGTGGAGAGGGAACGAGCTCCGTTTGCAGCAGGAGGTGAGAACAGGCGGTATCGACAGCCCGCCTCGGGAAACGTGATTTGCTCTCCCTCCTGCTTCTGCAAAGCTGGCTCACTGCTACCCCTGGCTCAATAAAGCTGCCTGTTTACCTCAGTGCCTGTCAATATTTGTGCCATCCCAGCACGGCTCGGGGTCGAGAACCGCGGGCTCCCGGGGGCACAAAGCGCCGGTGCTGGAGCAGGATGGGCTGGAGTGGCACAAACTCTGAGGCTGAGCAGGGCAATGCAGAGAACAGAGAGCTCTGCCTGGCAAATCCCCCTCCTCACAGCATCTCACCTTCAGCAGGGCTGGCAAAGACCTCCAAGGTCATCGAGTCCCACCTTTGATCAATGCCCACAGAGCCATATCACACACGGTATCAGCAACCACGCCTGCCGGGGATTTGGGCAGGATGGGGACTCCACCCCAGGCAGTTGTTCCAATATTCACCCACTCTTTCCTTTTGGGAAAGAAAATTCTCCTGATATCCAACCTGAACCTCTCCAGGTGCACCCTGAGGCCATTTCCCACTTCTTACCTGGGGGAAGACTCCAAATCCCCCCAGGCTGCACCCTCCTGTTGTAGCAGAGAGCAAGAAGGCCCTGAGTGTTTTCTCCTCTCTGTGTACAAGTTTTACAATTATTTTACATTATTGCCTTTAGCTCTGAGTTCACCTCCTGTCTGAGCTCGGAGCTCGAGGTGTTTCAGGCAGAGAGCAGCTCACCCTTTCCAAGCACTCCTGTCAGAAGCAAGGAATGAGCTTCCATCTCCTGGAAGGTCCTTGAGGGGACGTTTGGAGCACCAGGACCTCCCTCCAGCTGACCTGGGTGGCCCTGGGAGGCTGCAGTGACCCAAAGTCCTGCATTTTCTGCCAGGATTCCCTTGTGCCTCCTTTGATCCATGGAACACAGAGGGAGCTGGACAGAGCCGGGAGTGCTCAGGGGATGGGGTTAAATGTTCAGTGCTAAATGGTCCAAATGATCAGATATTGATGGGCCATGGAGAGACTCCAATCCCTGACCCTGCTCCCTGACCCTGCTCCCTGACCCTGCAGAAAGGACCCTCTCCTTTGGCCGTTCTAAAAACAAGTAAGGCAGGATCATGGATAGGGATGACATATTTTCCCCTTTAAAATCTTTTCTTCTCTCTAATTTCAATTTTCTGGCAGAAAAAAAAAAGGGGGGGATGTTTGCTTTTTGCCCAGGAAAATGGCTTTAAAAAAAAGCCTCTAATTCTCAGCTTTTCAGTAGGAACTCACATGACTGTAATGTTATGTTATAATATTATATATTCTATTACATTACATTACATTATCATTACATTAATGATACAATACTATATTATATTAT
>JACBWW010000203.1:0-78159 GCA_020086605.1 Lanius collurio | reverse complement strand
AGAACAGAAAGAAGGGAAAGAAGACACCACCTTCAATTCCTTGATCATCTTTGTTTAATACTGTACATTTATATCATGACATTCATTTGAGGCTTCTTCTAGCTGCCTACAATGTTCAGGAAAGAACTAGTTTCCTCTTTTTTTATAAAATTTGAGATGTTTATTTTTTTTTCTTTCAATTTTATCTCTATTGGAGATAATTCATATCAAAAAAACATAATATAGACCAAGGTATTTCAATGCAGTACTGATTTTGTACTGTTTCAAAATCTAAACTCCATATAGGGTGTGTGCCTTGTGGTCTCTGACAGATTGAGACACATGGATTAAAAAATCTTTGGGACAAACCATTTCAGATGTGGTTTCCCAACCCTGTGGAAGTCAAGACTCAATGATATAACCAGTCCCTTTTGTCTGTTCTGCAATCACATCATCCTGTGTCTGAGGATACTGAAAGACTTGTATTGACTTACTGACCTCATTACAGAATCACAGAATCATAGAATAGGCTGAAGTGGAAGGCACCGATCGAGATCATAGAGTTCAATGCCTAATTCTCCCCAGGACACCCCAACAATCACACCATGTGCCTGAGAGTGTTGTCCCAATGCTTCTTAACCTCTCTCGGGCTCCCTGGGGAGCCTCTTCCAGCACCTAACCACCCTAGGGGTGAAAAACTTTTTCCTGATACTCACTCTAACCTCCCCCGACTCAGCTTCATGCCATTCCCCTGACTCCTGTCACTGGTCACAAGAGTAGCAGTACCAAGGTGCCAACACTAGAATATGAAACAAGATTCTTCTGGTCCCCCAAAGCTGAAACAGGGTAACAAGCCTCATAAGGGAAGCTGACAACTAAAGAAGAGATCACCAGATGAAAACCATGGTGGTAAAAGCAATAAAATGCAAAATGGAGGAAAAAGTAAAATGTAGTGAAAATAGTATCCAAAAAAGCCTGCTGGCTATGGTACAAAGCAGAACCTGATAGTGCAAAACCCGTACCAAATAATTAGGCCTGGGTTACAAATTGTATTCTGATGCAGTTATATATAGCTTATTAAAAAACACAGTAGACCAAGCAACTCTGGGTATCTATTGCATTGTCCACTACAGCTATAATCTGAAAATCATGGTGCTGAACTTCACAAATAGCACTCACCCAACCAAAGAAAATATTAGGAAACACAACAAGAGGGGTGAAAAATGATGCTGAGTACATTGCAATGCTGTTACATTTTGCTGTGACATGTCCCCAGCTGGAGTACTGTCTCAGAGTTATCTCTTTGGCTCAAAAAGAGACCCAGGCTTTTTATAGCCCTAGAGTGCAGCTAATGAGACCTAGGCGACCTGGCTAACAAAACAAATCAGACAGTTCATTGCTCCCCAGTCTGACATAGCCTCACACACTCCTCCTTTGTTTGGGGTTGGAAGGTCACAAACTGCAACTCCCATGCTATCCATTTTATCTCATCTACAAGACTTAAAATTGTTTCTAGGAGACCTCAACCACAGTACATTTCAAACATTTAAGTAAATACTGCTTTACATTAATCTAAACCTGTGAACCCCTTAAGTCATTTCATAATATCTTGCCTTGAAAAATACATGCTGCAAATTGACACCATTTCTAAGTTTGGAAGTAGAAATAAAAATGGCAGCATCTACATTTGTCAAGTCAAATCTTTTAGTCAGAAAACCCTATGTTCCCTGCTGAAAAAGTTGTCCTTGTCTTTCTTATAGGCCCCTTTCAAGTACTGGAATGTACTATCTGGTCTCCTCAGAATCTTCTCCAGGCTGAACAATCTCAATGCCCCAGCCCCCTGATCATCTTTTTAGACTCTAGACTCACTGCAATATGACCATGTCCTTCTTAAGCTGGGGACACCAGACCTCAACACAGAGCTCCAGGTGGGGTCTCATGAGGGCAGAACAGAATGGGAGGATCACCTCCCTTGATGTTGCTCTGGATGCAGCCCAGGACACATTTGGCTTTCTAGCAGCAAAGTGCACATTGCAGCTTCATGTCTAGCCTCTCATCCACCGGTAGGCACAAATCCATCTCCTCAGGGCTGCTCGTGAACGATTCATCCCTCAGCCTACACTGAGACAAGGGGATCTTCAAGTGTTTCAAGGTGCCCCTCCACAGGGCAACCTTACTGCTTTTGATGTGCTGTAGCCCAGATCAGCTCTTGCCTGGCCCCGTGTCTGGCTGGCATGGAGCCCTGCACATTTACCAGTACCACACATCTCAGCCCAGCACATGGTGTCAGGGGGGTGGTTTGCACAGCTCAGTGTGGTGATGGTGAGGGGAGGGCCTGTGCAGCCCTGCCCACCCCATCTGTGTCTCCTCTGTCCAGTCAAGGACACTCTGGTGCAGGCTGTGCGCTCCTTGGCACTCTGGGTGGGCAGTCACTAAGTGACCTCAGGTGACCTAAACAAGCTGAATGCAGGTCCCAGAAAGCACTCAGGCACTGTCCCCACACCAAGCCCCAGCCCCCAGTGAGCAGCTGGGGGGGTTCCTGCATGGGGAAGTATCAGTGGGACATTTCTAACACTTCGAAGAGTGTTAAAAAGCCACCACGTGGCTGCTTGCCTTCCTAATGGGAATGGGACTTCACGACCATTCTTCATGTACATGTGGGTTTCCAGCAGCAAAACCCATCTCTCTTCCTCTCAGCAGTGGAGCAGGAATTTTATTTCTGTGTCCTACCAACTTCGGAAAAGGCCTCAGACCACAACTTCCCTTCACCTTGGGAGGGGGCTTATAGAAAACCCAGAACTAGCAGCCCCAATAGCAGAGAGGAAACAGCACTCCACCAAGTGCAGAAATGAGGAGCAATTTGACTGACTTTCATTTCTACAGTTGCCTCCAGGTGTGGGTGGATGAGCAGAAAGCCACGTGGTGATGTGAAGATTTTGCTGTTCTTTCCCCCCCTATTAAAGTAACATTCTGTCAGCCCAATCCTCAGCTCTTGGGAAAAAGTCTCATTAATTTCATTTTCAGAATATAAAGGAGCAGATAATCACAACGCAAAACTCATTAGCAAAGTTTTAAAAAGGAGCTAATTTAAGCAGCATTTACTTCTCTACTCTGCAACACAGTTCTTAGTCGGTTCAGAACTAAGGGCAAATGAAGAAAATATTTCCAGCAGCGAAGAGGAGGTTGCAGCATACCATTAAATTTGCCTGTGGCATTCCAAACCAAAACCTTTTGCTCGGTGCATTCACCTTACTGAGAACTTATTATAGGAATCCCCATGCATGCCAGTGCAAAGAATTGCTATGGACCTATATACATAACTATTTAAAAATGCATGGGAGGGGGTTGTGCAGTTTTCCATTTCCTACACCATCTAATTGGAGCTGTGATCCTTGAGGTCAAATTATTGTACATAGATCCAATAAGAGAATTAACCCCCACAGATCAGGCACCAAATACCTAGCCTCTAAGCTTCTGGCTCCTTCTGGGAAATTCAAAACCCAGAGCTGGGTGCTAAGCCTCCCTTCATTGAGTACATGCAGAGTTAGACCTCTCAGAAGGGCCATCCAAGAAAGCACATGTAGAGCGGGAGCCACTTGGAGCTGGAAATGTTAATTGCAGGAGCGTGGCCTGAATTCTTGTACCCTCTCCAGGGTTGCGGCATCCGCCCCTGCCTGAGCTCCAAATAGAGCCTGACCCTGCTCCCTCCCACCAGCAGGCAGCTCTCATCAGGCTTCTGTTTTCTTTCTAAACTCATGCAAGATGCTCGAGCAGTGCTGGCACACATGGATGTGTCATGCTCTGCTGCTGGCAGCAGGGTGCCAGGGGCAGGCACATGGGCGTGTGGGCTCCTCCATCAGCTGGGGGACCATCTCCTGCCTCCCAGCAAACCTGCTTCGTAGCAGGTGTCTTAGATTATGTGGATCAGACTTCTATGCCTTTCCCTGGGAATCCCAACCTGAATGACAGCCCTAAGCTGGTTTTAGCACTTTTGGGTGTGTCCAATGAATATGGATGGAGTTTTAGCACTTCACAAGGACTGACTTGCTATGACCACCCATCCCTTGGTATTATCCAAAACTACTGCAAGCTTTCATTTGCTCTTGCGAATATACCATCCTTGCAAAGAACTGAATGTTGTCCTGTTGCATAAAAGGATAGCATTTATTGATGATTTAGGACAATCATCTAAACACATTGTGGTCCTTTTCAATTCTCTCTTGCTAATTGGACAATTTTCCCTTTTGATCACAACACACACACACACACACACATCCGTGCAGTAACTGTCATTGTTTTTACATACGAATATATTTTATGACATGTAACAGGGCTGAGTTAAAGCTAACCTGTCATAAGATCTGAGTTAAAAAGAAAGACACATTTAGTCGTGACACTTGATGTCAAACTTATGTCCTTATTCTTCCTGTGAAAAAATGTTTCTTTTAGCAGTGAAATTAATTTTCGTCAATATTATCTCTGAATCTGAAATAAATAATAAAAGAACATGATAATCTTTTTGCAAAATACGAACTTGATGTCCACTGACATTAGTGGTAAAATACTGCTCTGAAATGTAACTCTACCATTGATGCCTGGTGGCATCATATTTCTGTTTTTTATGTTTGCTTTGAGCACCTGCAGCCAAATTCCCTATTGTGAAATCAGCTAAAGTTGGTAAAACATAAAAGATAATTATATTTAAGCCCAGAAGGAAAATACTGAGATTCAGATTACATGGCAGAAAATAGGTACTCCTATTAGACCTGAATAATTCAGAAAAAAAGTTGACTTTCAAAGTCTTAAGGCATGAAACTGGATTACTGAGAGGCCTTTTTTTGTATCTGAAAATACTACTTTAAATTTGTACGTGTTGTTCAAGGGAAAAAAATTCTGTATGATTTATACCCTGCAGCATTGCTATAAACAAGTAATTCTAGATGTTCCACAAGAAGCTCAAATGCTTAATTCTAAAATAAGTTGCACTGAAATGGAATTCAGCAAAATATGTTATCTGACATGTGGCATGAGAGAGCACACACCTCCTAACTCCATGCCACTTGCAAATCAGGAGTCTTACTTCCCAGAGAAAGGTACTGCCACCCTTCTTTTTATTAAAAAAAAAAAAAAAAAAAAAAAAAAAAATGAACTCCAGGGGCAGAATGTGAAGAAATATGTCCTTGTTCAATAAACAATAGCAAACACAAAAGGAAAATGCTGGAAAAATCCTGAAAATTTGGGAGCACTGATAAAAGAGAGTGCTGGGGCATGGACATGATAAGCTTTTAGGCAGAACAGCCATCTAGAGAGTGCTCCCTGCCACCAACACGTGGCTCTACAGCTGGGGAAAGAGATGATCTTTCCAGGAGACAAAGGTTTTTGTGTTTTATGAAATGGCATAAAAGTGAAAATATGTCTTTCTAAAACAAGCTTGTAACATGGTCCAAATGAAATGATTACAACCAGATACCTCAGCACATCTTCCGGAACAGAAGAGCCACTTTTATCATCTTTCAATCCTTACATCACTATGAAAATTATCCAAGTCCTCCTTGCTAGGCAGCTTCCTGCTAATGTCCTATCAGTTTAATGCTTTCTACTACTCATGTCTGCTAGACTTTTCTTATCTGAAGGCCCCCTTTGACTGAAATGGAATGAAAGAAGAAAGCCAAGATACGCACAGGATGTCTCCTGATCTGAAAAAGTAGGAGCAGGTAGATAACTTATATCACATATCCAGGCACTGAGCCAAATTTTCAATGCATGTAAACAAGCATAGCTTCACTGAAGCTTGTGGAATTTTGCCAGTAGAAAACTGACTTGAGTCTATCATTCTCTTTACCGCTGTACCAAGCTGATATCCTAGGACAAAACCGGAATTCCTTAAGCCAAAAATAAATTAAAAAAAAAAAAAAATCATAGAAACCTAAGCTGTTGAATCAATAAGTGTCTGAAAGAAAACAAGATACCTGAAACTGTAAGCTCTGACTTTTACTATGATGCAATCTATTTAATGAATATAGCATTTATCTCCAGAAGCTTTAGACAAGGTAACAAGTGATGTGCATATGACTGTTACCAAAGCTGCAATACTTCTCTCACCCTGGATGAAACTAAATGATTGATTCTTCAAAAATATGATTGAGTTTCTTGGGACAGCATTTCTAATTTATTAAAATCCCTCTTGTGCAGTTAAGACTCACTTCAGATAAATGAGGACAGATCTTGTGTTGAAGTATATTGACCCTGCATCTTGTTTCCAGAAAATGTAGGCACTTGTGCAACTCAAACTTAGATATTCTGTGTCAAATTATCACACATGCTGACAAAATTACTAAATAGAAAGCAGATAAATGTATTCATAATATAAAGGAAAACCTGTTGCATGACTGCAGGCATACAAAGCTTATAAACAAAGGAAGAATACATGCCTAAGTTTTAGATATAAAATATGTGAGTATCATTTCAAATACTTGGAATTTAAGTCCAGTAGCTCATGAATTTCAGTAAGAAATTTCAATGTGAGGATTAATGGTAAATATTATTTAATAATTCATTGTGATTCGGGAGGGAAATTATATTTCTGTCTATATTATTAATACATTCTTTCAGCATTCATGAGAATTTTCATTAAAACAAATTAAATATCTCAGTCTAAACAGACTTTCAGAACTGCAATGGCTAAACTGAAATACATTTTATATTAGTTAAGACTCTGGGCTGTCCAGGCCCTAGAACACCTCATCACCTAATCCATACTTTTTATATATTGTTGCAATTTTTGCAAATGTAATGACTTTACTTAAAACAGAGTAAATCTGTGGGAAAACACAAATCAACTTCTAATGAACTTAAAGTATTTTTTTCTATCTATGAGAATACTATCTGAGCAACTTTCATTAGCATCCCTTTCATCTATCTGATATCTGCCTGTTAAAGGTGCAGAAATAGATGCCTAATGGTCTAGCTCACCAAGTCTCCCAACAACTTCCATCCTGGCACAGGGAGGTTTATATGAGCAAAGGCCTCAAGTGTCTTTAGGTTTTGAGTCAGATTTCCACTACACAGAAGATTGGACAGTGCAATTTTGAGAAATTTGTCATGTTTTTTAGTCCTCTCACAGTCATTATTTTTATTATTTTCATCTTAGCAAAGTTTGTGATAATCTGTAGAATCAATGCAGTTTAATTTACACCTCTCCAATCTCTTCAGTACAAAGTAATGATCACACTCAGGCATAAAGCACTGGACTTTTCTCACTCTCCCTCCAACTCAGTTTCTACAAGTTCTTTTTTCTATTAACTTTTTTCAAAGGAAAAATACTTTCTACTGAATAAGGATTTACACTGCAGTTTCCTAGAATAAACTTCAAGAAGGAAAAAGTATTTCCTCTCTCACAAATCCCCTCACTCCATGCACACAGAACAGTGTGCTCTGGATAGGATGAAGAAAAATTAGAGAGGATATGATTACTTTACTAGAGAAAGCCTACTCTCCTCCTGCGCCAACAAGATATTATAGGTCAAGTCAAGTAAGGTCAAGTGAGTTCTTGTCAGGATCCCTGATTTATTCTGTCAGCTGTTCACTGTCATGCAGCACGATGGGTTGAGTGTCAATACTCAAAGTGACTGGACAGGTTGATTTAGACTCGGGTGGCTCATGTTCACTTGAAAAACACAGTGTGCCCTGCTGGGTGATTATGGACATCATGGGGAGTGTGGGATGAGCAGTGTATTAGTACATATAATTTATGTGAGGCTTTGTTTGCCACTAAGAGCGCAGCCCCTGGGATGGGGAAGTCCCATGGGTTCCTCCGAGTTCTGCTATATCCGGATGGACGAGGAAACATTAAGGAAGTAAATGAGGAAGAGATGGTGCAGTTAAACCCAATGCTTCTCCTCTCAGCAAGTGCACCCAAGGCTGGGTAGAAAAACAGAAATACAGCTAGGATTCAAAGCCTTGAGTTCCTGTTTGCCAGCTTGGTGGAGTGAATTACTTCCTAGCTCATTGAAGCTACACTTCCAAGAGCTGAAACTCAGCATTTCCATTGGAAAGGCAGACTGCGTATGCAGATTGTAGTGGTGGCGTTATGCAGGTGAATGATGGCATGAATGATGGCATCAAACCTGCAACTTGTTTTTTATACTTTAATTGCCAGATTTTTGGTTTTAGCTATACTAATGTTAGAGATTAGGTATATTTGTTTATGCTGATCTTTTTCACTCCTTTTTTATAAATACACATTTTCTGTGGCCACAATGTAAAGCAGAACAGTTTCTGAAAGGGATCTGATAATTATCGGAATATCCTGAACTTTCTCTAAATCACTAGTTTTTAATTGCCTTGGAATTTTATGTGTTGCAGTGCACCATAGCCCCAGCCAGGGTGTCCCGGACCCCGCTGGACAGGAGGCCCAGTGGTTTGGTTCAGCAGCCCAGGAACCCTCGGACGGCTGCCGGCCCAAACACAGACACCCCGGGCTGCCTGGCGGCAAAGTTGGTTGCCCAGGCTGGAGAAGACATGGCACCCTGTGCGTCCCGAGCTCATCCTCCCCGCCTGCCTCTCTCCCCAGGGGCTGTGTGCACCCCGCCTCTGTTACACCCCGTGTCTGTGGTGCTGTTGGTTGGTTTATGTTTGCTCTGCTCTGAGCAGTGGGGTACAAACCCCCTGTCAAGGGCTGCTCCTTGCTGGTTTTGGCCCTGCTGCCCGCCCCAATAACCTCGTTCCCGTTTTCCCAAGAAGAGTCCCTCGTTGCTTCGTCCCTCTGTGCACCTTCCCCGGACCTTGCCCAGCCTCCCGCACTCCCTCTGCACCTTCCCCCTGCCGTGGCAGCCGGCGACACCATTGTCCGGTGCTCGGCCCCTGAGGTAGCCACTGGGCGAGCACGGCGGCATGGCAAAGCTCTTTCATATCGGTTTGAGGTTGCCACTGGGGGTTAGCCCCCAGCCTGTTACAGGAAACTGGGATGACTATCAGGCCAGGCTGGAGTCCCAGCATTTAGTCTAGGGCATTTATGGGAGTGGGTTTCAGCAGTGCAGGAGTCAAGGGCCACTCTTTTAGTGGCAGCTGCAGTCATTCATCAGATACGGAGCTGGAGGTACCACAGTTAGATGCAGTAGTTGTATCACTGTCAAAAATTACAACTTGTTATAGCATATGAATATGGGTTGTAGACACTTAGGTATAGATGCATTTTTGTGCATTAGATTCTGCAAAAACAAAGTTTAATACAGAGTTCTTTAATAAATGTGGTCACACAAGTCTAAAATACCTGTAAACTAGATTATTATTAGAAGTCAGGTTATTAAGAAACTTTATATATTGTGGTCAAAACCATACCTCAGATGAATTAACTGGCAAAACTTCACTGACAGCATTGTATGCAACATTCCTCACCGTGAAAATGTTACGAAGCAGGGTTTAAACAAGAGCATTATGAATCAGTCAGCTTCTGTCTGTTACAGGCCACACTTTTTCCTAAATGATTCTGGTCTGGAGCAATCCACAGACTGTTTTTTCCACTTTCCACAGAGAATGGCCTTTGCACCTACCTCTTCGATGCCAAAGTTTACAGTTCTGCGTGGCCTTCCGTGGGAGCTGTGACAGAACACGAGGCTGACCTGATGCTTTAATAAACATACCAAAAAAGCATCTGCTCTGTGGACTAAGGGGAAGGGAGAGGATGTTAAAATAACAGGAAACAGTGTAAGAAATTAGTTTTCTTTCTTGACTTTGATGCCATTGAAGCCAAAGGATCTGAATACTGTCAGGTAAAGCAGATAGGACTCCATGGTCATGCTGTGTCTTTGGAGCCCTGCAAGTATTTCCCCTAATTCCTCTTCAAAGAACTCAATTTCATTTTATATTTCAGATTCAGGAAAGAATTACCAGTTTCCATTCTTATTCACTTTCTGAAATGTCCCACAATACATTATTTTCTGATATCAAACCCATGAAATAACCGTGGAAATCCCTGTTTTCAGACCTGCTTTTATTGGTTAGGACACTAAACAACAGAATACACAGGCACATATATAATTTCAAGCAAGTGAGTAATCCCAGCACTTTGGGCTACACCACTGAAGTGAGTGGGAGTCCAGCCATTGAATTTTATGGGAGCATTATCAGACTGTAAGTGCTTTGCTGGTTCAAGGCCAATATTTTCTCAGACTTTAGAGGAAGCCAGATTGGGCCTAAACTCTACACAGGCTGTCCTAGAAAGACCAAAATAAAAACAAATGATACTAAGCAACAGGAATGCACATAGAATAGAGGAAAGGAGCACTGAACACAGGACAAGCTGAGGAAGCATTACTCATTGTATAGGAGAGAGTGGTGGCAGGTTGTTTAGTTCACAACATCCTTCACACCGTTTTGCAGACAGACAGTTCATCCATTTAGAAACAAGCATCTGTCTGACTGAGATCCAGAGAGACAAATAAGCCTGCCACAGAGCTAGGGCTGTACCTTATGCCAGCAGAAGGGGTTTATGCTGCACAGGTCAGAGAACAGGCTGTGAAAAATACTGTGTGCACTGATCATCTGTTTCACACACCTGTGGCAGCAGTGAGCAGCACAGGTCCCAGCTACAAGCAGAGCAGACAACTGACTGCAGCCTCCAGCAGAACAACAATGACCCTTTTGCTCCTTTAGTTTGTACCTGCAGAGGTGAGAGCAGGAAGGGTGGCCGATGCTGAGTGCTGGACCTCTCTCCTCACAGCCAGCACCCTCACATCACTGCCACAGCAACCCAAACTGCAATCCAGAAACAACCACATATGCTACTGCCAGGAACAGTCTTTCTGGAGAAGCAGCAGCCACGTCCTGAACCAGCGATGCTCTAACACCTCTACAACAGCATTTTAGGGAAGTCACTGACTCCTTATTACAGCACTATTGGGCTTAATATAGCTCTGTTCAAACTGTGTTGGTGCTATGATACTCCCTTCACATTAAGAAATTCTTCCCATATTAGGAATTGTGTAGACAGGCATTTTGTCCAACATGTTTATCACTTATGTGCACTCAGAGCTTGAGATATTATGTGTGTGACCCACTCTGTGTTTTAATGAGGCTTCCACCACATGGACACAAAACCATGGCTGGTGATCACACAGCTTTTCAAAACCAGCTGAACCCTGCCAGAACAGTCTCTCAGGTCCAACACTGAATTAGGAATAAAGCAACCTTGGGGTGTTTTTACTGTCTAGGAAGTAAGGGGCTTTTTCCCCTCTTGTGGCTGCACTGGACAGTTACTCCTTAAGCAAAAACTTAACTTAAGCAGGTATGCCCTTTGTTTCTGATTCTTGTTACTCTTTTAAAAATAATCCAGTCTCATGTGTTGTTATTCCCATTGAAGTCAGTGTGATTATTTTGTGGGTAAGATTTATTCTTCTAAAGCCACAGAACCTAGACTCTTGGTTTTCTGCTATATTTTCTGCAGTGGGAGAACATTTATTTACTCCTCTCATTCCACTCAACCACACAATTAGTCAATTCTTTCAGGCATGTGTAACTTTTTATGAAATAGAAACTAACTACCAAATGCTGTGTTGTTTCAAGCTGATTGAAATCAATGCTCTGCAGAGCACATGAGCAACTCAGCTCCATTAAAGGCACATACCTTGAATTGCTAACCAGCTCTGGTTAGACCAGAGCATTTTAAATGACAATGTCACATGCAACTTGTGAGTAAGAAGCTATGCCACTGTGATGTCTCTGGAAATAAGTGCTACTGTTTTCCCTAGGCACTTCATGACCTTGTGTGTTGATCTCAGTCCATTTTCCAGGACTGTAAATAAGAGCACTTGGAAAAGCTTTTCTGTTCACACATTTGTAGTTACGAGGGAAAACTCCTGAATGGAAGCATGGCATCCATCAGGCAAGCACAGCAGGTGGCACAGGACAGACTGCATTAAACAGATCTTACAACTGGGACTTCGACAGAATTTTATTATGGCAACAACTGAATATATATTTATCAAACAAAATTGAATAGAAAAAAGTCATTCTCTTGCACAGTAGTAAGATGGCAAGTTTCCAGTTGGCAGTTTTACTGTTGGCAGCACAGAGAAGTCACTTGCTGGGGTCACCAAACTGCTGAGAATCTGCAATTACTTTTATCATATTATATGATATATGTTATTTTATCATATTATTATTATAAAGAACTTCATTTGGGCTCCTATATACTCCCAGAAGAAATCTTATTTGGTCAAAACACCAGTGAAGCTGAACAACTTCATGGATAGTGCAATAAATGTAAAAGTTATTCTTGCCCCTTTTTCAGCTTCTCAGGTGGTGATATTTTCTGCTTTCTCTATTAGTCTCTATTTGTATTACTCTGTTCAGGGCTATCCATACTGAATGATTAAGCAGCAAGTAAGATTACAAAGTGGATTTTATATAGTCCATCCTGGAGTGCCTAAGGAAAAACGTTGCCAACAAGGCATCTGGGTGCTGATATGAGCTAGTTCTAACCCTAAAGTCAGAAAAAGAAGCCTTAGGAAACTCGGGAAACCACAGTCATTCTGCCACTTTCCCACAAGGAAAAGAAAATCCCGAGATGGAAAATGACATCTGCAGGATAACATATGTGCTAAACGTGCTGCCAAAGGGAAGTACTAAGTCCTCGACACCTGTACTTAACAAAAGCACTAATGCAATTATAGGGAATGCTTTACTATTTTAAAAGCAAAACCTCTCATCTTCAGTTTTCTATACTCACCTTTCATAATTTCAGGTACATAGAAAAGAGAAAAAAATTGAAGCACAAATAAGTAAATGGGAGCAGCCATGGTTACTGGTAGTTTCTGCTGCTTCCTTCCTGGAGTAGATTACTTCATCTGCACATTGTTCTCTGTATGATCAACTGTAGATACATATGTGCATTTGCAAGGCCAGACACTGGCCCAACCTGTCTGACAGCTCCCACCCAAAATTCGAGAGGAAAAATGAAACACAGGACATGGGCCCGTTTCAATGGACCTATTTCTAACTGTGATAATCTATTAACACATTTTCAAACAAAAACTTCCTATTTTTACCATATTGATGCTTGCACTTGGGAGCAGCTGCCTGAAAGAAACCTCAAAGATGCCTCGCTGTTGTCTTTCAAATTCTTCCTTAAAATTTACTTGGGTAGTGATGTCAACCAAGAGCTGACAACAGCAAAGTGCTGAGACTGCAGCTTAGCCCCCTCTTCGCTCTCCAGGTGCAGCCAGATTTTCTCTCCTGTACTTTTACACTACACTCTTTAATTATGAGAACTTACTCTGATAGTCAGCAAAACTGAGAAATTAGGATAGCTCTTCCTTTCACAATATCCATTTCCCTTTACACTAGATTGAAGGATATAATTAAACATGCCGTAGCCTGTGAATGGCTTTTATGATCACAGAAAGCTCCCTGACTACAAGAGCCCTTCCAAAATGGAGGAAATTCCTTATACATGAAAAAGAGGAATAAGACTAAAAACTCACAGCTTTTTGATATGCTAAACAGAGTACCAAAAAATGGACATGCTAAACCATCAGACCTTTGTATAACAAAAAGTTCATTTGATTTAATGCAAGATGACTATTCCTACTTATTTAAAAATATGAAAAAAAATCAGAAATTTTACCAGTAATTACTTCTTCCCTGAAGTTGAAGGAGAGAAACCTGTGCCAGGAGGAGGAGGAGGAGGAGAAATTGCAAAGATAAGACAGAGAAAGTCTAAAAATAATGCAGAGGAAGTGGTAAAGAAAGAGTTTTTAAAAAGGATCCTTACACACTGTAGAAAAAGGATTTCTTCCCTGTGAACATTTTCCTCTTTGTTAAAGCTGTTATTGGCTAGAAACTGATTTCAGCTCTGTAATACAGCGTGGAAAGATGATGAAGAATTATAAGACAAAAACTGCAGTGAAGAAAATGAAGAATTTCAAGTAGGAGTCAGTCTAAATAGAAACATTTTTCCTCTGAATTTCTAGTCTAATAGGTTTAAATTTTTATCATCCCATGGCATTACTAACACTTTAGAAATGTGGCATTTTATGCCATACTTAGTAACAGGGTAGGAAGAAGGAGGCTGCCAGTAACAACACTGAAGAAAGGACATGTCTTTTCTCAAACATCTGGTGTTCGGAGTTCCTTTAGAACCTCCAGCCAAAGTCCCTTGTGGCACTGAGGTCTTGTCCATCAAGGCCATTAGGTTTCTCGTCTCCTTGGGGAAGAGAGACTGACAGTCATTTTTAATCCCCACCAAAGACATGTTTTCCTACGCAGCCTTTTGAGCTGTCAAACCCTGAGCCAGACCTTTCTATAGCAACAAAGCACAGTAGGAGTCATGCCTTCTGGAAGCTTGGAAGGGCAGGAAGAGAGATATGCCAGTGTCTCTCTATTTATACCTTTAAAGCCTGTGAGGAGACTGGCGGAGCATGAGGACCATGGCCAGCTAGGAATTCCTTGCAGAGCTAGTATTGCTAGCTACTCTGAACCTAGATTTCTGTCTAAGCTGCTCTGTGGAAAATACAACTTGTGTGTTTTGCCAATATTTTAAGACAAATAAATTGATATACGGGAAGCTAAGGGATCATGTGTTTTGTTAATCAATACAGACCACATGCTATTTTCAATGGCTTACTTAAGCAACACAAAATAATCCAGTGATTGTGCGATTTAAAAAATTCCATGTGTTCCAGCCTGAAACTACTGGGAATCCATTGAAGAGGCTACCAAAACTGCCCACAGAAATGGACAACTAAAGGACAGCCAGCTGTGTGCAATAAAGGCACATATTTTATACTAACAACACCAATTTATTATACAAGGGAAAATATTTATTTGATCTAGATCTGCATAACATCTGATAAATATTTCTTAGTACATCAAGTTTTTCCCAAGTGAGTCAATGTGAAATGTTATTAATGTGCATAAATACCATTAAAAAAAAATCAGATTTGTTTCTGGAAGCCAAGAGGGAGAAAAAAAAAGCAAGAAGAACAATCCTTTCTGAAGTCAAGAATAACCTGTTTAAAGCATGGGTCAAGATCCAAGAAAATGAAAGTATATTTAATGACAAGGCAAATCTGCTAGCATTTTATTGAGATAAAGAAAAATTTGCTTCTATACCTTCCAAAATGTGAATATCTCTTAGGTAGGTCACTAGAAACACCGAAAAGTGGTTTTAACTTTACTTTTAGGGCATTTCTTAATTGTTCCCATGGAAAAATATGTCCTTTTAATACAGATTCTGAGAAATTTTCAGCAGATTATTTAATTTATATTTCTCTTCTTTAATGCAGCCTAAAGTACTCAAACCTAATTTTACGCTGTCCCGTTTCTGGGAGCTTGACTCAAAGAGATCCCCCAAAACCTCTGCAGCACCTCTGAACCACGGTATCTCCACACCTCAAAACAGCCTTGGGTCTGCACGCACTCCCTCTTTCTAGTCTGCCCTCTGGAGAGAGACAGGGCAGTGAAAGGTTAAGTCAAAGCTGATTTTACATTGACAAATTTCAGTGAACTTTGAATTAAACCCTCAACTGAAATATAGTTCTGATTATTTATTACTAACTTACATTCTTCCTTCATGTGCTCATTTTTTAGATATTCTCTGGCAAAAACTCAGTATCTCTGATCTGTTGATTCATGAAGTTCATTTTAGCTTTCATTTTTCAAATCTGGCTGAGGGCTGCAGACGTTCTCCTAGGAAAAAAAAAAAAAAAGACTCTTTCTACAGAGAACCAAGAAAAGTTGCCAATGGATGAGTGTCTTGCCCCCATGAGCAGCCATTATCCTCATGAATGCCTCCTGAAGTTTGGTCCTAACCATCCTGTTTCCTGCTCTGTCTTTAACAAGTCCATAACTACTTGCTTGAAATGCAAGAGTGATAGCACGGCAGTAGACAGATGGAGGCATGATCTACTCCTTATGAGAGGTCTCATTCCAGTCCATAATTGTTAGCAGAAAAATAAAGCTATTTATTACACAATGTAGCATTTTGTCAACCTAAATCTTTTTTCTTTCCTTCTTTTTCCTGCTTCATCTTAATTAAAGACCTGGCCTTTACCATCTGCTGAAGAGAGAGATGATAGCAAACACTAGATTATCTTTACAAGTATCTGATATAGCTAACTGCTTCATGTCAGAATTGCCTAAAATGTTTTTCTCTGAAGGAAATGATAAATCACAGCTCTCATTTTTCAGTACACGTTCCAAGGCAATGGTTTCCAAACTGTTTTGGACCTTGCCCCACTGTTAACTCTCAGCATTACTTACATGCCATCAATCGCCATTACTGTCAAACATTCAGCCGAACTCCCAGGAGAGCGTGGCTCCGTGTGCCAGCTACACTCCGTGCCCTCACAGGCCACCACTTGGGACAACCTCCCACAAAACTGCTAAGAAACAGGCCACAGTACAGCCAGAATCAAGCCTCCCCTCACCACTTAAGAGGGAGATCTGAGGCACAAGAAAATTTCTACCTACCCTTAAGTCCCAAATGAACACAAGGAATAAATGACAGTGTTCAGATGAGCTCAACGATCCTTCCTCTTTTCATGCTGGAAGATTAATGACAAAATGCTTTTGTTTCTGCAGAGCACAGTACAGAATCACAGAACCATCAAGTTTGGAAAAGCCCTCTACTATTATCAAATGTAACCATTAACCTAACACTGCCAGGTCCACCACTAAACTGTGCCCCATCAAGACATTTCTTGAACACTTCCAAGAATGGTGATTCCACTGGCTTGTTCCGATGTCTGACCACCCTTTCAGTGAGAAAAGTTTTCATATCATCCAATCCAAACCTCCCCTGGTGCAGCTTGAGACCATTTTCTCTTGGCCTACTCCTTGTTATATGAGAGACCAATGCCCACCTCACTACACCCTCCTTCCAGGTAGAGAGTGAGAAGGTCTCCCCTGAGTCTCCTCTCCTCCAGGCTAAACAACTTCAGTTTCCTCAGCTGCTCCTCACCAGGCTTGTGCTCCAGACCCTTCCCCAGCTCCATTCCCCTTCTCTGGCCTTACTCCAGCACCTCAATGTCTTTTTTATAGTGAGGGGCCCAGACCTGGACACAGGACCGAAGCATGGCCTCAGCAGTGCTGAGTACAGGGGGACAGTCACTGCTGTTGTCCTGCTGGCCACACTACTGGCAATCCAGGCCACATGCCATTGGCCTTCTTGGCCACCTGGGCACACAGTTGCTCAGGTTCAGCCACTGTCAACCAGCACTCACTCCCAGGTCATTTCTGATGGGCTACTTTCCAACTACTCTGCCCCAAGCCTTTATTATTACAGTGGTTTGTTGTGACCCACAACAAGCAAAACTTCAACAATTGGAAAGCATCTGGTAGGAGGAGTCCACCAAGACAGCCAACACAACGGTTGAGGTCCATGGAAGGCACATAAAAGCACATGTGTAAATACCTTTCTCGTATCTCCCTGCATGCTTGCAGAACTCATGCAGAATGTGTACTTTTTTTAACTAGTAGGAAGCTCCTCAGGTGCTGGTTTCTCCCAGACACCCTGCCACTCTGATGAAGTATCATCCCCATCACAGCACTGGCCCTATCCAGCTCTGTGAGGCTGTCTCCCTCTCGTGCACACTCTCCCTTGTAGGACTGCTCTTTCCCTTCATGAGCCAGTGACAGCATCTCCAAGGAGCTGAGCAAGGTATTTGATTCCCTTGATTCAGTGACGATGAATTTCCTCAAATACCTGGACCTCACCCTCCTGTCATTGAAGTCCAGGGTTTTGTGTTTGAATTCTGTGAAAGCAACACTGAAGAGTCTCAAACCCTCCTGATTGGACTGGTGGAAAGATGGAGGGTTTGCATTATGTGCCTGCTTTATGGCTAAAACCCCAATTTTTTTCTACTGAGTTTTCCCTAACAGCCCCAACTTGAAAATTATTTATATGCTCAAAGAGAGGAGACAGAGGGAGTTTCTTTACAGCTGAGGATTTTAACTTTCTGGCCTACAGTCAGCAGAGCATCTATCCGTCCTTGTGAAGCTATAAGTGTGTCATCAGGATACCACATGCTTTGATAATTACTCTAGTGGGTATTAAAGTTAATCCTGGGCTGTATAGATCACTTACAAAACACAATAACTGAACCAGAAGTCCTTATGTGAGACAGTAATGAAATCAACGTCTCAAAGTGCCAGCACGTCTCTGACATGTCCGGCGTAAACTGGAATCCAAAATTCCTGCCTAGAGCAGCCAGTCAGGAATCCAACTGTTCTGTGATTATGAAATCTGAGGCATGGCAGAGCAGCTTATGTCAGATCTACTGCGTACCCATAAGCCTTAAACCAAGACTTGTGAATATAACCCATGCCTTTCCAGGATTGTGAGAAGGGTCATGAGCAACTGGTGAAATTTCAGACTGAAATAGCCAATGCATCATTCAGTGGACCCAGCTCTTCTTCCTTTAAAGACCAGACATCCATCCCAGATGCACTGATCGTACTCAGCTATATTCCCAGCATGCAATCTCCTGTTCTGAAGAAAGCCTAGAGAAAAAACATTTTAGGCTTTCTGAACCTTGTCTCAAGGAAGAACACAAAGCTAAAGCCACATTTACAAGGAGGATGGAGAGGAAAAGATACCCATCCTTCTCATCCTACTGCTTTCCTTTGCTATGCCCCTGCAGTAGCTGACACATTATTGTGTTCTTACAATAACTTCTTGCTATATTTTCCCTGTTCTACTGGTAAAAGTCCCAAAAACTATGTTAAATTAGTTTCAGTCTTTCCCAACAGGAGAAATTCAGTGAACTAAATAATAATGGCAAACAGCATGTCCCTTTAACAACTCTCTTGGGTCAGTATTTTCTCTATTTTTTCCCTATATCTTTGTATTATACTGCATTGGATAATACATTCAGTACAGAACCTCTGTAGTCTAACACTGGGTAACAGAAAGCACCAAGTATCAATACTAAATATGACCACCTACTGCCACCACAGCTGTCTAGTGCTTGGACAACACTGGCTTAAAAGTGAAGAGCAGTTATAACTCAGTAACAATGCTGGAAGGTAGTTTTATGCATCCTGAGTCATCTGCAAGCATGTAATTATCATCTTTGCTTAAAGATTTCCAAGCAGCTGCCTCTGCTGTGCTGGATTCAACACGTGCTCTGAAAACAGTATTTCATAATAACCCTTTCTGTATCCCTTGTTTGATGTAAGAACCTTCCCTTTACTTCAAATGAAAACTTCAGCTTTTAAGTGACAGTCTGGACACCAAAGTAGCACGAGACGTTTGGAGGATATCAGTTCTATCTCTGCTTTAAATTAGGTCAAATCAGCCCCAAGGTCTTGACCACTGTTTTTGAGGCATTCTTTTTGCCTAAGTCCAGGAAATATAAAAGGCTATGAGGTAAGGGTAGGTATGAAGAATTTCCTCAAAGTCCAGGGGTAAAACCCTGGGTACTTCAATGCTCCCTACTCCACACATACGGCTCTTTCTCTGGTCTTATTCTCCACATCCTTAAACTCACAGAAATATCCACAGCTTAAAATGTACATCTCTTGCTAAGGTATTTTACAGAACGAGGGTCTCATCAAGCAAAGAATATAGAAAACACAGCAGAAGCAAACAGTTCAGACAAATTATGGGACTCGTTAAGTAACACAAGATGGAACAGAGTTCACCTAACAATAAGCTCTCTTAGGACCACACGAGGCAAAGGTCAAATCCAAGCCCAGACTATGGAGAAGGTGAGGATATAGAGAGGACACAGCTGTATTGGCAGCAGCTGGGGTAGCTGAAGGATGCAGTGGCCTTTGGGAGCAGAAGAGGAGATGCATCATTCCACTGGTGCAGCCTGTTCCTGTAGGAACTAGTAAGGATTTACAGTTTCCATCTTACATACACATATGGGTCCTCATGCATATCTGCTCTTACCTAGCACAGAAAAGATGTGTCCTTCCAAAAGTGAACCACTCAATATGCTCCCAAGAAGGTAGACTTCTATTCTTAAAATCACAGAAGAGATGTGATTCCTTATTTCATATATGGCTCTAAGAATTTTGAGGGTTTGGCGTTTCATTTCTTCTATTTCATATGCCAATAGGGGTTGGAACAGGGTTAAAATTTTCTGTTAAGTCTATGAGTCTTTTAAACAATGTTCCCTGACAGTGCTATTTCCACTATCTTTAATAATTTTAATCAGGCTGATTATCCTTTTCTTCAGATTTGAAGGAGAGGTAATTCTCGGTGATCTCTGAGTTTCAGCACCACTAAGACTAAATAGTTATTAATATTAATTCAAATAAGCCCTAAAACCCAGTCAAACTAAGGTTAAAACCACAGCAAATAGACAAATTAGCAGGAACATTGGAATTAAATGGTCATTTTGGTTAGAATGTCAAACTGAGAGGACAGGAAATAAATCTTCATAAATCCTTAAGCAGGAAGTTAAAAGAGGTAGTTATGTAGGTTGTACCAAATCATATGAGCAAATTTTTGCCTGCAGCAGTAAAATCAAATTTCAGTTGGATATATATTTTAGTGCTGAAGCAAATTACTGTTTATGTCTAGATCACAATCTCAAGGCCAGCAAAGGCTTCCTCCCTACATTTCTGCTGCATGAAGACTAATCTCTTTCCTTCTGCCTCCCCACAGAAATTACAGACTTCAACAAGTCAATCTTTGAGAGAAATGTCTAGCAGTTTGCTCTCCCAGATGTATGTGCATGTATGTGTGTGTGTGTATATATACATATACATATATATATATATATATATCACAGCCTAATTTTCTCTGGAACTTGTCGCAAAATGGAACATGAAGATTTCAGTCTGAAATTTAGACCTTAGAAACTAAAGAGATTAACCTTGCTCCCCATGCAAGGTTTTAGAAGGAATTTATAGGCACAGGGCAGCATGATGGCAGTTAGTTTTATTTGCCTTCCCAAGAAAATCTATTGGCTTAAACATCAGACCTTCAGCCCAGTCTTTGCCCTGAACTGTCCACCCTGCATTAGTCTGCTGGAGGCCCCTAGCAGTGTGAAATATGCTTTGGATTTGGACAAGAATTGTACAATCCAGGCAGTTTCCTATAATCTGCAGAGCTAGAAGTTACCTTATAACAGTGCTTGTGATTACAATAAATACAGTCAAAGCAATAAAAAGAGAAGCCATCTCTGAACCCTCCCCTCTGGAACAGATGATCAGAGCATACCTTTATGATTACAACACCTGGTAGAATTTCTAAAAAGCCATATTCCACAATTCTCTGGACAACCACATTCACACACCCACTCTTGCTGGGCAGCTTGTGCCAGTGCCTCACCAGCTTCACTGCAAAAAGAATTCTTTCATATGTCCAATCTAAATCTACCCTCTTTCTGTTTGAAACTGCCAGACCTGTCGCGAACACTACAGGCCCCGATAAAAAGTCTGTCTTTCTTACATGTCTTCTGTGTTGGCTGAAGAGCCTCTCGGCCTGTCCACTTCTGCCCTTGCCTATACAGCCCTTAGATTACACTGAGGAAATGATTATTCCCCTCCTAGCTACAACTGCTCTCCTGCGTAGATCAGACCACGTAAATCCTGTCCCACTCACGTACCACCCCAAAAGTCATCCAAACTCTGATTCATATCCTTTCCCAGGGCCTACTTTAAAAATTCCTGACCATGATTGCCATGGGAAGACTGTTTGCCTTCAGGCCATGAAAAAAGTTCTGTTACCCAGTGTGTTTTTACATGGTATGCCTGCCTGACTTTCAGAAATAATAACAATCATTCACTTTAGAGCTGCTTCATAGGAAAAATAGTTTGGCAAAAATAAGTACCAAGTGGAAAACAGATGCTAAAATTGGTTGTCTGGTTCCTCAAACACCTATGGCTCCATTAAATGGTGCACACACTGTTACGTTCATCCTCACAGCAGTGGGGTTCTGTATCAGTCCAACATAGCCAGCTGCATCCGTATTTTCTATCACTTGTCAAATCAGAGTGAAAATTTATCTTTCTCAAGAATAAATAGACAGTGTGTTGAGTCATGCAGCAAAATCACTGGTGGCTGGGACCTTTCCCTCTTATTGTAAAGTGGCAAATTATAAAGATTCAAGCAAGCTTTGCTCACTTTAAATGAGCTGCTGTCCACACACACACACTTCAGTGGGCAACCATGATCTTTAGAGGGATTTTTGAGCAGGCCTGCAACTTTATTACTGTATGCAGATTATTTCACAAAAGTGAAATCACACTTAAAAGTACAGTCACTCATGTCCTCCTTCGCCAGCTCTTGCTCCACTCGAGTTCTGCATACAGCAGGAAGTGATTCAGAAAATAATGATTTTCTGTGGTAACTGGATCTGGAAAAGCATCAATGAAATTATACCACATTAATCAATGCTCACTTACAACCTCCCCAAAGCAGATGCAGACAGAGGCAAAGAGCTCTGCTCTGGAGGAGTTCCTGGTGTACGACTTCATAGGAGAACTGTAGCATTGACCCCACAGTGTGAAACCACCACTCTGGACAGCTTTACTTTTACCCTCTTTATTTTGTGAGGAAGAGAAGGTGACCTCTCAGTAAGCTAGGGAGAAGCTCTTGCTTACCCATGCAGGAAGGATAAAGCTTTGTAACATGAGAAACACTGCTTTACTTACATCCTTCTGCATAAATTAAAAGAAAAATGTTATGCAAATACATCCTACACTACCACAGATATAACCAAAATATAACTTACTATTTCGACATAATTTTAGGCCTTGTACTCAGCATATATTAGAACATACAGTTCTGCATATTTTTATAATTTTCTTGACTCACAGATGAGTAGCAAACTTCAGAAATGTTACTTTTAGGGGAAAGAGAAGCAGAAAGACAATTTCACATTGATCTGCAGAAAACAAAAAGTCATTCATTACTTTTTCAATGATTATCAAAGTATTACATCTGCTCTAAGTCCACGGTTAAGAGTTCAGGGACAGAACCGCAGCTACCGGTAACTTCCCAGTAACTGAGGTGACTGACATGGCTTATGAAGGGAAAAGATCTTACACTTCTTTAGATATGTTTAGATATAAGGAAAGATGCAGACTCTGGCAGTTCTCTGTATTAATCCAGTCCTAAGGTCTGACACAACAGCCAGCAGCTAGAGCAGATGAGGTAATAAAATCTTCAAGAGTACTGCACTTGCAAGAACTTGGTGCCCAGACTGGGGATACCACGAGAAAATTACTTTTTCAGCTCATACAGGTCTTCTCTCTGTCTTTTCCTCCCAAGCTACACTTGGCTACAGTCTTAAAGAATCTGCTTATGTCATTGTAGACTCTCACGGAGTTGTCTTTTTTCCTCCCAGCTCATTTTTTTTATTAGCCTTGTTCATTATCTACCATCTGTCTCTTCTTTTTCTTCCTGATCTGATGTCGTTATTACTAGAAAACTTCTCCATTCCATAACAAGAATTGGAACAATTGTCCACATTATTTACTTTGGGAATTCCAGTAGCCCAAAAATAAAAGGATCAGAGTTTGATACTGGCTAAGCTTATGTAAGCCTGAAATAACTCCCCTGATTTGAGGAGAGTTTGCCTGGATTTACATCGGTATGAGTAAGATCAAAATCTGGCCCAGAGTTTCTATTTTTTCACTCACATTAGAATTCAACCATCAAGCAATCCTGGATGCTCATAGTTTGCCTAAAACTGGAGACTGTTTTTTGACAGGGGCTGGCACTATATGGTCTTTTCTAGCTATGGAACATCAGCTGTCTGTCCCAGGAATCTTCTGTTGATTGAAGCAATTTAAAGCTCCAGCCTAAATTCCAATTCATCATTTAAACCTGCTACTAAAGTGTATCTATAATTTTTTAAGAAGTTCTAAGTGCATGAAAAAATTAAAAATCAGCAGGCTACTACTGGTTTGGGCTCCAAATGTCATTTGTAAAGTAACACAGCTATACACCAACTGTAAATTTTGCAAAATCCTCCTCTTTGAAGATCACTTTTAAACATTTCAGTGATATAAACTGGCATTGCTGTAAATAAGAGTTGGGCACTTTATGTGTAGCATTTATTTTGCTGTTTATTGTCAGCAATTCCCTGCAGCACGTTGATTTCATCTTCTGGATGAGCTGCATGCAGTTGTTCGGCTTCTGCTATTGAGACTTTTGTCCTCTGTTGACTCTGCCTGTCTCAGGGCATGCTACTCTGCCAGTCACACCAGGGTGTGCATCACCAGCCTTGTGCTGTGGTTCCTCTTCATACACAATTTCCCTCAGGGCAGCAACAATTTTCCTGCAGCGCTGGCCATGGACATCAAGGGCTTTTACATTGTGGGGTCAGTATCTGCAGCAGACTCTAACACTGCACAATTGAATGCCACTGAAGCCACTGGAGCACCATCAGCCTGTAGGTCAGCAGCATTTGGGTAGCAGCTCATTCATCCCATTGCATTATGTAAGGCATGGTCGCTGCCCATTACTGCTGCACTGGGTGATAGTCCCTGTAACAAAATTATTTTTTTCCCTGCTATTTTACTCAAAGCACTTTGAAATCAGTGGAAAACCAATGACACCCTGCAATTTTTATTTTAGCTGACTG
Organism: Lanius collurio; assembly: GCA_020086605.1. Taxonomy (NCBI): domain Eukaryota; kingdom Metazoa; phylum Chordata; class Aves; order Passeriformes; family Laniidae; genus Lanius; species Lanius collurio. The sequence continues at coordinate 53,632 of JACBWW010000203.1, read as the reverse complement.
GCACAGCCATCTTCAGAGTTTAAATCAAGAAACTTACTGTAGCTGAAACTATCTTAACTGAGATCCATCAACAGGGTAATATCATTTTTAGCTTGCTGCCTGAGGGCACATAACTGACATTTTGTCTATATAAAGTATTGGCGTTCCTCATATGTCAGAGTTTAAACCACAGAAAGAATCTTCTGGCAGATTCTTACAGAAGCTCCCAGAGGCAGCTGAAACAGTCTATTATCTGTGCGTGCCTGTGTTGACTAAAAGTTACACTTAGGCTGCACTCCACTGTCCAGCAAGCAACACACAATGACAGCCTTATCCCGACAGCATTTCAGAACAGGAGCTTTCACCAGCACCAGGGCTGCTTTCCCACATCCACCACAGGAAGAGCTGCCCTTTGCCAAACCCAGCAGGAGCTGCACAGGGAGCACCTCACACCCTCACCATAGCTCTGGCACTTCACCACACTGCTCCAGCCACTGGACAAGAGGAACTGGGATTGTATAGAGATGGGAGAATACAGTTACAGGTCGCCTACAAAACTATTTTAAAATGTTAGGGACTAGCGAAGGGTAGAATGTCCGTGAGGCAGCTTGTGCTGAAAGTACCAAGAAGTATGTACCTAACATGTTACACTTGAATCTTTTTCACTCAAAGATAGCCCAAGGCCTAGGAGGAGTGGAATTTTTCATCTGTACTGGTTTCTTAGGGTTGCTTGAATGAGCTCTTTTCAGTCTTTAATGCTTGTTTTTCAAATCCTCACTTTCTTACTTGTAAAGCTAGGATGCAAGTAATAAAAGCTACCAGAGAGAGCAGTGTTTATCCTTGTGCTAGTTTTTATAGAAGGAGCTTGAATGTCTGTTTGCACTAGTAAGCTCTGTGATTTTAATTATGAGAAAACTAGTCAATGTAATGGTTCATTTTGGTTCTTCCATTTAAAATCCCAGGAGATGAAAATGAGCAGAAAGGCTTAATTAAATAGATACTTTCTCCCTAAGTAAAAACAGCAACACTTTAGAACAAATGGATATGTGTTATTAGGACCAGAGTTTTGTTAAGGTTTTTTGTGTATAACACTGTATGTCGTACCAGAGCTCTTGCTACTGTTCTGGCATTAAAAACAAACAACAAAACAGTTTTACAGTTACCGTGAATTTAGTTTAGATACAGACTAAATTTTATTTGTATTTTTAGTGAGGTTTATTGCAAAGAAAGGTTCGCCACCATTTAGTTCGCCCTTCTGTCCCTGGCTCATGGTCACAATCAGCTCCTGCAGACAAAACAGTTAAGCAAATGGAAAACTCAGCCATATTCAATGGGAGAAAAACAACGCTTGTTTGTGCTTTGCTCCTTTTTTTAATATTCAACAGATTCATGCTTCTTAGTAGATATCTTGTTTCAAGTTTTATGAGAAATTGCTACTGAGAAATTTCTATTTTACCTATCAGTTTTCCATATTCTGCTCAAATATCACAGATGGGTGTGGTAACTTTTTCTATAGGTGTATATCCTCACACGCAAAAAAATACTTAGTTAAGATGGACAGCATTTTTCCCATTGTTCAAAACTATGGTTCTGTTTTCTGCCTGTTCCAGTACTACATAGCTGCTGCCCTTCCTCCGCAAACATTAAGTTCATCTTGAGGGTAGGCTCAAGTGGTTGACCTATAACAAAGTAAACACATGTAGCTCAATCAGATGAGCTCAACGCATGCTTGTGTGAGGTTGCTTGACAGTCTGGGGTCTGTGAAACAAAATGTGTAACTGCAGCAGTGCAAGCTGCTCCAGAGGGGAATAGTTTACATGAAGGCAAAGCCGAATTTAGATTAATATCCTCTGGTACACTGATGTTGCAACCTTGTCCTAGATCACTCATCATGCACAGCTTCATTTCACAGCCTCCAGGGTGGTGGAAACCACACTGGCTGCTCACCAGAGCACTCCTCCCTTGCCCGTCTTCCCCTTTAGGAACTATCCTGTGCTATTTTCTGGTCTAGCCAGGCTCTCTGCAGCACTAAGGCTGGGTATGTAAGAGAAGAAAGAAATAAAAGTTTTACTGGCTGTTCACAGCATCACCCCTTACTCCCACAGCAATGGGAAAAACATCTCCCAGGATCTAGTAGGAAGCACTGAAGTGTAGCTTTATTTTTCCCTCCAAGTCATTGACTCAGGAAAAAAAATATCACAAATACAAAAACCTGTAATAGAACGGATCCATAAGCCCCACTAACATTTCTGTGGCTAGGCTGGAAATGCCATGCCCAATCCAGCTTGGCCTTGTGCTCTAGTCCCACCTCACACTCATTCCAGCTATACTTCCCACATGCCCCTTCTCAGCCATCTCCCTTCTCCCCTTCCTGACAAGCTGCCCCAGGTCTGGCTTTACTCATGCCAAAGAGACTGAAACAGGATCACCATAGTATTTACAGCCATGATACTGTTCTCTCAGCTTGTTTGTCCTCTCATTTTTTTGTCTCTGCTTTTATCCACCTGCAGCATCTGTGCCATGTTGCAAAACTCAGCATATTTTTTGGTGCTTTTAGCATATGAAAGTAAAGAAATACTTCTCACACACACAATGCGACAGTTTGAAGAGACAAAATTCAAACTGCACCTGCATTTAATTAAGAGCCAAATTTTCAGGCACCAGCTTCCTCTGCCATGGGGAGGAAACCAAGCCCACCAGTCACTGTCTGCACAAGCATCATCATATCTAAGCACACCAAGCTTCAGATGCAGATAAGAATTTACTCCAAGATAGTTGCAAATGAAAGTGGAAATCTCTCACTACAAAACTAACTCGAATTTCTGTATGGCATAAATGATCACATCAGACTGAAAATTTGGTCCCACTAATTCAACATCCTCTGTATAAGTGATGACTGAACCTGGTAAATTTGAAAAGGAAAAGGTCAGAAACTTACATGAAAATATTATTCTCTGCCTGCAGAAAACATCTGTTTTCAGCACCTAGAGTCAATACATGTCACCGGTTGCCTGCAGAAGGGTTCTTTCTGTATATGGAGCTGATCAAAATGAAGATGTGAACACTGTTCATATCTAAATGGAACTTCTTTTAAACTTTTCATTTCTTCTTTTCTTCAAGAATTTTTCATCGCAATGTAAAATGATTTATTATATATGATATTATGATTGCTGGTGGTGTAATATTTCAAACCCACCAAAAAGAATCAAGAAAGAATCTAAGTTAATGCATTTTTGAAACAGAGCTTTTCTGGCAACAAAGCCTGGTGTGAACTGAGGGCTAATGACCACAGCCAGTATCAAGAACTCCAGTTTCTCTAGCACACTTTCCAGGGCCACCATTCAAGGTCTGACTGGTAACTCCCAAAATTGAATGAGTTCTCTCTATTAAAACAAACAAAAAAATATTGTTTTGCTAAATGCATACAACTAGGCAATATCCTAACAGTAGCTATATTGTCTAGCTCATCTCCTTCCTGTCTTCATATAGTAAAAGAAGCCCGGCCCAGGATGAGAACTCGTCCTGCATAGAGAACAGAGAGTCCTGCCTCCCACAGCAGTGGGACATGGCAGCCTCTCTCATACCCTTCAGGTGGTGTTTATTCCTGCTGTCAGCAGCAGCAATGGCACACTGACAGTGTTACCCAATCTGTTTTCACTTGCTGCAGAAGGAATAAACAAACTTACCTCTCAACAAAATCCATCCTGCAACTCCTGTGGTGTTACCAGCCTCCTATCTGCACTCCTGTGCATTTTTGGGGTGGGAGGCACGTGTGTGAGCATGTGCATTATTCTAGAACTTAAGTTCAGAACATTCAGCAATTCACATTGTCGCTGGAAATGTAACTGTTGAATTTCCTACAGCTTGGAATCAATTGAGAATTAAAGGTCAGTTTGCATCAGATTTTCTATTTAACGAGTAAAACTTAAGTGCTCAAAAATATGTCTCATCCAAAAGAATGTATTTGGTCCAGTAGGTTTATTTCAGAGCAGAGATGTTTTGAAAGCTATAAGCATGATAGTTACTGTCCTATCATAAGGAAAACAAAAACCAAGTGCTGTCCTGAGAGGTTTTCAGGATTTTATCACCTACACAAAAGTCAAACATTCTTTTAAAGGAATTGCCTTAAAAATAGAAAAGCTATTTTAATCAAACTCCTAGACTGCATTATCTCATCACCTGTGCCCAGCAATGGAACAATTTTTCCTTTAGTAGACACTTTTCTTAAAACATCCTGATCACAAATGACCTTTTGTTTTTTAACCAAAACACAATGGAACAATTTAGTCTTGCTCCTCTTCAGGTCAGTGGGAAACCTGCCACCCCTTGCAGCACAGAGCATCTCAGCCTGTGACATGCACAGCCTCTATCCTGCAAAGCCATTTCACCCCCCAACAGAGTTCATGGACAAGGGGGGGGCTCTCAGTCCCTCAGAGGATCAGGGCCAAGAGATGCTTTCCAAATGATCCACAATAGAATAGCTCGGCATGCAGCAGCCAGCTGACAGATGAGAGTCCTGTGGGAAAGAAGCTTTTATTTCTGATTTACAGTGAAAGGGCAGCAGTATCTCTGGCATCTTTGGGCAGGGACTTTCAGGGATGAAGTAGCAGCTGCCCAGTCTGCATAAATTTATGAAAGGGTGAGACAAGCAGGCTACTATATGCTGGCGCTTTGGAGAATGAAAGGTGTGACCAAATTGCACCGAGAAAGAGCTCAGGTTCAAACCCTGAAAGGCTTCATAGAGTCTATGGAAAGCAAATTACCTCAAAGGAAATGCTGAAACCAAATGTTAGAAAAGATGTAGTGTAGTATTCAGTAGTGGCTGGTGGAGCCCTGGAAGCATGTGCAAAACAAATTATGGCAATTTTTTCTATGCGGTAAACCAGCACGAGAGGCACTGCAGTTAAAAGTGTCTATAAACAAACCATTGTCAAGGAAAGGTGCATAGGCAAAATAGCTTTTTGTTAACTCGTATTAGTCTAAAGAATATCTTCACTAGGAAGTCTAAAGACACTTTTTGTCATTAGCTATAAGAACCCTTTAATTTTGTTTTGAAGTTTATTTTACTTGTTTTGATATTTATGCTTTACCATGACACTTTTGTACAAAAACTACCGCTTCAGTCTCCAGATGCAATAGATAGGAGATACGACGCTTACTTAAATTGCAAAAATTATCAAATACTGAATATAGTTTAAAAACACCTAATCAAAGAGTTTGCTACTGTAGCAAAACACTTCAGCCAGCTCAGTTTATTACAACATACCCAGACAGGAGAAATACACAGTGAAGTATTTCAAATGGAAGAGCTGCAGGTCGAGGAAACACAGGGCTGATATTCCTGAAAAAGTTAAAGTCAGAGTTAATCCCAGGAAAAAAAAAAAAATTACTCAGACATTCATTCCTCCTCTTGCATCTCTGCTTCTCTGGTAAAGATCCTTAAAAAACCTAAGAGAGGAGATGGGCAAAAGACTGCAGATTCCTAAATAACTACTGGAAGTGTAGTCAAGAGTAAGTTTCCAGATCATCTAGTCCCTGATACAGCATAGAAAAGAGTAAGAATTTTTAAATGAAGCAGTTTGTGAATAACATCTCATACCACATCAAAACACAAAATTTTCCAGGGAAAAGCATGAACAGATGTAAAAGCAGAAGCCCAGAAGATACACACAAATAACCTTAAGAGTGACTCCAAAGGAGAACCTGAAAGCCATCAGAGGAATGAACATGCTCAGGTGAGCAAAGGTCATCAGTCAAGGGGATGCAAGATTTTCCACATTCAGGGCAGGAAAAAAAATGACATTCCCAACCTAGGGGAGGTCCTAAACCACAGAGAAATGTAACTCACAGCAACAGGAGCCAGCTCCTCTGAACACTGTCCTGGGCTCCTAGTGCTGTCAGTCTAAATTGAGTCATTAGAGACTTTTCAATTTTCCACATTTCAGGGGTTTAATTACAGACTTATTCTCTATGCAGAAGTGTAGGACTAGGTGTCTTCCCAAGTAAAATACCAGGAATACAGCTGCATACCATGTTTTATGGTAGGGTTTAACATTAACATTAATGAACACAGATGACAGTACAAACTTGCCTATTAACGAAGACACCCTAGCCAGGAAAACACTAAAGAAGCCCGAAGGTCTGGCTGCACCCTCAGATTTAGGCAGCTTCCACACAAAAAGGGTAGAGAGTGAGTACCTGAGGGAGCTCCTGAGGGAGCTACTCCTGGGCTAGCTGTCAGGTGTGCAGGGGGAGGTGAAGAAAGAGAGAGAAGACTCCTCATACAAGTTCCACTGAAGGTTTACTGACAGGAAGTGACTACGGATGAAGAGCCAAAAATATCAGAGGACCCACGGATTTTATATTGAGGGATGGAAACGCAGGGACAAGGGATACAGCCCATGAGATAAAGGGAAGGAGGCAGGGCTGAAGCCAAGGGAACCAGCGGGAACAACATTGGAGGAGGGAACACAGGAAGTAACCAATGGGGTGTCAAGGAGTACAGAACTTTCTAAAACTAATGCAGAGTTAACTAAGGGAAATTAATATTTACAACTTTATACATAAAACAGGGAGGGGAAAACATCAATCAGTCATCTGGAAATACACAAATCACTAAACCAGGGGGTGATGGATTCTTACCCTAACCACAGAGTGTGTTGTTAGACGTTGGTGCCTGACCAACACATGTTGGTTTCACTTGTAGCTTTGGGGGTTAGGATGGCTACAGCCACATGCACTGCCACATACTAACCAAGTTTTAAGATAATTTCCAGAACTTAATCAGCCATTTTAGACAGATCACTATCTTTGCAGTCACTCTGCTTCTTCACAGATTGCAAGTCACACAAAAACTCTTGGATGGAGGACTGCTAAAGTTGTGTGTGCCAAGTTAACTTTAAATCTTACAAGAAAACAGATATAGCTGTGATGAAGCCAAGGGGGTGAACTACTCCCATGTGTTTCTCATTTCCTAGTCAGCACAATCTGCAGTAGAAATACAGAGAGCAGACAGAAAAATGTGGAGTTTATTTCAGTGTTGGTGGTTGTACAACCAGTTATCAGGAGTGCAGCTGTTGAAAGATGAAGGCATTTCTCTTCCCTTTGCCCATCAGACAGGTGATGACATCCCAAGGACCCTTACTTGAGAGACTGCACACTCATAAAACCACTATCAGCATTTGTCTTCTCAGGTGTCATCAACTTTGCAATAATTTATTAAACTTGGTGATGTTTAAATACTTCAGTGCCTTTGCCCTTACATTTTCCCATGCACCTGTGCTGCCTTTCCCGTGGAGCCAGGGGACAAGCCAAAATCCACGTTTTTCTTTAGGCTACATCTTCTTCCATGACAATGCCTGCACATTTCCTGCCAATAAAACCCAGCAGAACTAAGACCAGAAGAAGCACAACTAAGTCACTCTGGCCTTTGTGGTCTGGGGAATTATGGAGGAAGGAATATCTGCCTATATGCTGCATATGTGTGTGCAGTGTATGTACAGGAGCAAGGGCTGGACAAGAGAAGCATTCATCCCAGGGCACTGCTCAGCAGAGGGGAAAATTTAGGCCAGAAATACCTCAGAAATTAGGCGGGCAAGCCATTCCCAGCAGTGGAAGTTTTGGGGCGGGAGGGAAGGACTTTCAGAACCACAGGACACTGAGAGTGAAGTGCGAGTTTTTATAGGGATGCAAGTGTTTTTAGCAGCCAGCCCAGAACAGAGAACAAATGCTGTTAGTGAAAAACAAACCTCTGAGAACTCCTGCCAATGTTTATCTATGCATTGGAAGACAGGTCCTCCCTACCCTGCTCCCATCCTATAGACCTGCTGTCCTCCAAGCCTGTTTAGCAGAGATGCCTCTATGAGACCGGGCACTTCTGGTTTCCTCTAACACCAGTGATGATACACAAAGCTGCTGCTCGTGTCTGAGGTAGGCCAGATTGCCCTCTGAAGAGGCTGTACCCTCCAGGAAATACAGAGAAGGCATCTGGAAAACTGGTTTCTCACTTGGGCACATAAGCTGCCTGACAAAAATTAGGTGGAGGGGGACTAATACACAGTACCTCTCCTAACATCTTTCACTGGGAATTTCCCAAAATAAAGCAACATCAAAGGGGCAAGAGGGTTCAAGAGGATCAGTGTTAAGAGTCTGTGTGTATTTACTCTAATTCCATTCTCCTGGTCCCTCTCTCCCTCACAAAAAAGGCACAGAGAAAACTCGTTAAGATCTGTAGCCACCTTGGTACAAAGTGGGGAACATACTAAGGACTACTGGAATTTCCGTAAAGTGAACAGAGATGAAATTATGTTTTCATATTCAGTACCAAACAGCTCTTTGATTATGGGGCTTCTTTATCTTTCTTTTTTGTTTTGGAGGAGTGTGTCACCATCATGGGTTTGGCTTTTCTTTTTATTTGAAGGTGGGGCAGAGTGGGGTGTTGGATTTTTGTTTAAGTTAGTACTTTGTCTTTTATTGCAAGCAGAGAGGACCAGTGCCTGGTTCCTGCACTCTCCATTCTTATGATCCAAGGAGCAGGTGACCCGAGTAACACCCCTGCTGGCACCCAGACACAAGCCCTTGATGTCTCTGAAGAGAACATCATTGAAGACTAAAGACTGGATGGCAGAGGAGGGGACAGCGGGTTTTAAGCACAGAAGAGAACCTATTAAGTGAAAGATGAGAAGTAGTGGAGGGAAGGTTCTCTAATAGCAGGTGGGAGGTGCTACTTGCAGCACCTAGAGAGAGTGAAACAGGCAAAGTTGCCATATGGAAAAGTGAGAGCTGCTGTGGCCATCCTGAAACAGTCAAGTGTCAAGGACCATTGAAGGAGAAAAACATCACTGAAATTTTAACAGAGACTGGGACCAGAACTGGTCTTGTGTCCTGGGTTGTCAGAGAAAGAAGGCTCCTACACTTCAGGAACAGATAGTTTCATACCCTGGGATTGTTTCTGAATTAAGGATTCTGTTGATGTTTCGGGATAAACTGGCCTGATGTCAAAACCTACCTTGATTAAATCTTCCCTAGATTTTCCTCATAGCTTGCACTGTTCTGACACGACCCCCATTCCTAAAGGAAAAGATGATTCTCGGGGTTTTTTTCCTGAAAAAAGTAAGTGTTCATCCCCACTTTAAAAATTCAAGTTTGGCTTTAAAAATGCCAAGAAAAAAATAATTGATCTGAACAAACAGCCTTTAACAGCTCCCACCATAATATCTCATGTTCTCCCTGAGGAGACCTGCCAGTTTTCCCCAGCTCCTTTCTAAAGGCCCTAGAAGAGAAACACAAAGGGAAACATAATTAAGGAAAGCTGTGGGGAAATTACCCTTTTACCAATTTCCAGAAAAATTAATTCCTTGGGATCTGACCTCATAATTATATAATCTTTATTCCTGCACAAGAATGAATTTCTTCTTACAAAAATAAAGGATTTGTCTTTGTTTCCATTTCTCACTTTGATTCTCACAAGCAAACCATAAATTCTGAAAAGCCTGATAGAGGCTCTTAGAGAGTACAGGTGAGATATTTTGTGGAAAGAATGATATTGGGAGAGGATCTGAAAAGAGAGGAATGGGAAACGAGGAGTTGATTTGACTAAAGGCAGCAATAATTTTTCCTGGGAAATAGCTTTCGTACAAACTGGATCTATGCCTGATCCAGCAGCACCACACTTACTCTGGAAGCAACTGGTCACTTGGGAAATTGTCACAATGAGGTATTGCTGGGGTAAGAACAGCAGACACAGTTCCCAACATTGATTTTGTATTTACTTTCATAGGCCTGAGAGAGCAGATACTTTGAAACCTTCTAGGAAAGTTTACCAACAGTTACCCATGAAGCCTTGTAGCATTCTACCATCCTAAGATATACAATATAATTTTGGGGTTTGTTGCAAATTTTAACATTTCTGACACTGTTTTTGGACTGATCATATTTCTCTGGTAAAAATGACTAATCATACTTGGGATTCTTTCACACCTTCCCTCATTTATTCATCTCTACATTCCTCTATTTCAGTTTGCTGATTAGTACTGTCTATTCTTTTCACTTCCCCTGCACAAAAGCAATGAAAATATAACTTCATGCTGAGACATTCAAAGATTCAGGAACCAATTCTGCAAGAAGCTTGCACGTATCTGAGAATGCTAACCATCCTTGGCTCAAAGTCAATGTTTCACTCTTATGCTGAGCTGAGATCCTAAACCTAACCTTCAGATGAACTTCTTTGAAGGTCACATACATCACTGCACTTCCAACTCTTACTAACTGTGAAGAGCTCAGAGACCATGGTGCAGTCCCCCATACTTTTCTTTGCTGATGGAGAGAGATGTCTATGCACAATTCCCAAAGAGATTTTATGAGAAACAAGGCAAAAGTGCTCCTACTGGGTGATTTTAAAAGAAGCCTGGTATAAACAAAATGTGTCAGTTTGCATTTTCATCCCAGACTATAGCTGCAAGTTTTAAGAACAATTTCGCTAGCTGCTGAAGATTTTCGTATGGGTAAGTTCACAGCTCTGTAAAATATTGTTATGCTTATTTTGCCTGTGAGCTATTTTCTCTGAATTTTTAACAAGACATAAGTTTCTGCTCTGTTAAAGCATAATCATAAATGCATCTTTCTGAACACAGAGACCAAATAAATGTTTCTAGTTTCAGTAATAGTGAAGTTTTCCCAGTGTATGCCAGCATGCTGGAAGAATACAAGCTTGTGGCCAGCACACAATATAACTGTTTTATTTTTAAAAAAATAAAACAAATACTGCCGTAACTACACATTTACAAGGAGAAGAAAAAGTATCAGTTAATTGTCTCTACATGATGATGTACATATAAGCAAGAAGCTGGAGATTTATGGCTCAGTTGTTCTCCTAACCAGCCCCAGTTACAATGTGTCTCTGCTCATCCTAACAGAAACATCTGCCTAACCACAAGAGCTACGGATAGCCACTGCTATCTGACATTCCGGTGGTTTACAAGGACAACGCAGTTACAGCTGCAAATCTGCCACAAGCAAAAAGCTAAATACTCTGCTGAATGCATAGCAGTCATTTGGACTACTTAATGCTTCTTCCTATCCTTAGTAACAGGCTAAGATGGATCTTGATCCAAAGGAACCAAGCTTCTGCTCCTTATTTCATTAAATTTGATGGGGTTTGGTTTATGGGTTTTTGAGAGGGTTTTTTTAAACAGCTTATCCTGGCAGAACTTACAAGCTAATGAATACTTCTAAAAGACCTTCCTTATGCCAACACCTGACAGCAGAGCTCAAATTCAGAAACACAGAAAAAACCCTTGAGAGAGAGAATACAAACAGTAAAGCTCTGCACTTTTGCAAAGTGTCACTGCTTGTTCCACTTGTCCCTCGGCATGGCTTGCTCCTCTTGGCTGCTTTCAGCACAGATTAGTGACCTTCAACCCTGACAAATATGTTGCCCTCATGCTTTTATGATCTCATAATCTCTCAGAAGGTGCCACATTCTGAGATTAAATACACCAGAATCCCAATGGCAGCATAATACACATGCAGCTGTGATTAATGCCAATTAAAACAGTAGCAGTATGTGACAGCTGTTACAATTACTGTTAATTAGCAAGTTTTAAACCCTCTCTTACTAGGCTCCACTTCAAACTATGCAACCAGAATAGGTCTTGTGTTCATGATTCCTTAGTCCTTTGAATGTCTTTCTGCTAGAGAGCTACTACATGCAAGCCTTTAGCAGAAAAGCTTTGCATGATCTGTTGGTATTTCCCTGGAAAATGGATCGTGAAGAATAAAGGAACTTCAGCTATGGGGGGAATTTGGGCACAGGACACTGCCCAGATGAACTGTTAAACACAACTTGCTTACAGTGTTTCCCAGGGCATGTTAAACTTCACCTATAAATATACAAGTTAAACAATCCAAGTAGCTATCTACAATAAGGTTCTGCAAATATCCACCAAAAGAGAAGAGAAGGTTGCTCTTAAACCCTATTTTGCACATCTCAAATCAATTTTAGAAACATGGTATCTTCTCCCCTTTTCCCACCACAGCAAGAGAAGAGCCCCTGCTTAGGACTTTTTTCTACCGCACTGGGAGGTCTGCCTGAAGCACATGCAGACACGCTGGCTGCACCTACCCCAGGAAAATAAACACTGCAGGGATGCTGCCAGGCCCAACCATTGATGCTATCACACTGGTAGAACAGTCACTGGCATGCTGGGACCCATGCTGTCCCAGGAAACATCATCCCACATGGGTGCACAAGTCCACAGGGGACAGGAGCCACGCCCTGCAGGCACCCTCTCTGGCAGGAGTGAGAAGGATGTGGTCAAAAGGCAGCAGTTAGCCCCTAGGCTAAAGAACAGACCTTGGCACTGGCTCACAATAATTCTAATAAACACAGTAATTAGGGATATCTTTAAGTAGATTGCTTGAGCGGGTAGTCAGGGCTCCAGCACAAGGTGGGCACCTGATAGGCCCCAACAAACCTGCTCTACCCAGGCAGCTGCCACATCTTCACTCTAGTTCTTACCTAAATCAATGTCTCACCCCACACCCACCAGTTAAGTCATGATAATATGTGTCCCATGGGATGCAGGAATGGCAGGTGCAGTGTTGGATGTCAGTGCAGAGCAGAACAGCCACCCATGTCCCCAGAACAATGAATTCATTACAAATTTTAATCACCTTAAAAAAAGAAAGGAAAGGAGTGTTCAAATTGCATGCAATGGCTGAATGCTGCAGGGATCTCCTGCAAGTCTAGGGATGACCAAGGGCATTTGACATCACACACATGAGCAGGCAGCTGTGGCCCAAAACACAGCTGCTTCCCCAGGCATGCAGCCGCTTGGTGCATATTCCTGGTACTCAGATGACTTCCAAGGGCACTTGCTTCATCAACAGCATGGTCTCCTCTATTACTAATACCAAAGACATCACCACTTACTGCCTGAACAGTCATACTGTGACTAGCAAATAATGTTTCCGATTTCAAAGTTAACTTAGAAATTACAGTATGGAGCGCTTGACATCTTAAGAGATCTATACATCATGTTGACACATATAAACAAAAAATGAGAACATACTGCATAATGTAAAGCAGCTTTTTAGCTTGTTTTAAAAGAGCCAACCTTTACAATGTAAAGACACACTTTATTTAGGTCTGAATGGGTCATTTTTCTCTTTCTGGTTTTTTTTCCTGACAGCAGACATTCTTTTTTTTTTTTTCTTCACCAGAAAGAGTTTTATCTCAAGCAGCTCTGAAACACTTTCATGATCTGTATAGAAAAACATAATCAATTCTGAAGTTTTTGTAGCTTTTGCTAGCTTTTAATAGAACTATGGAAATCTTTCAGCAGCTACTTTACTTCCCATGAACAAAGAGTGCACAAGGGCTCTCAGTAACCCTCCTTATCAAGAGATTTGCACCGACAGCACAGGGAGAGGCAGGTACATTATTTTGTGATTAAGAACTAGCAGGTTTGCTCTCCATTTATCTCAACCATCCTATTAGTGCAACTAAGACATCTGCCTAACATTTCCTTTCACTCTGGTTCATGTGAGCTAAATAACACATAAGCTAAAAAATGGGCTTTCAGCAGCTTTTAATAGCAAGGAAAAATAAACTCCTGCAGTATTATAGATGGACAATCTCTGTCTTGGCTTCATTACCTTATGTTATTTAAAGAAAATTAGTGGCTTTGCACTAACAAAACACATGCAAAAAGAATAATGTGTTGAGCTAATTTTGTCCAATATGTGCAGTAAATTAGTTAATGATCTTTCACATAAAATGCTAGGACTCTGTGTCACCATAAACGGTGTAACCAAGACATTCATTTCAGCTGCCTAAGTCCCCAACCTTTAATGGAGGCACCACATTGTGTCCATTCCTCTGCTCTGCTCAGCGTTTGAGCCAGGAATGACTTTTTGCGCACAGAGCACTTGGTGCACACAGCACTTGCATCCATTGCCCATCTCACAGCTACATGTAAACAATTTTGTGACAGAGGTAGCACAACCTGAACAGTATTGCTGAGCCAAACCAAGCACTGCTTCTTATAATGCCTTCTCCTGTCCCCTTCTCGTGTGCACATGTATATAAACAGATGCATTTATCGGATGCTTGTGTCTTTATTGGACAGATATCATATACCCCGTTTCTTTTCAACAGATTGTTCTGTCATTGTCCCACTTGTTGCCTGCAAAGTTGCTGTACTTCAGAAACTTTTATTACAGGTGTATCACTGGATTGCCCGTACTGAAAGAAGTTAAGATGACTTTAAAGTGAACATTTAATATTTATAATGTAGATAACTTTGGGGAATATTTTACTCTCCTGTACTTAGAAGAATTGTCTTTCATGCAAATTACTCTTTCTTCAAATACCACAGTAGGAAAAGAAATACTCTGAAGTTAAAGAGAAATCTAATAAAGTAATTCTTTCAGAGGTTATTTCTTAGTCACAAATCTGTTGCTCACTGCAGACAGGGAAACGGTCCCAAGAAAGGCTGACCACTTCATCACAAATGCCTCATTTAGTGGAAGATAGTTATGAAATTTCCCCTCACTAGGCAGATGACTGCAATCATGCTGCCCAAAAGGCTTCAAAGGAGTTTCATGTTTGTCTCTCCATCTTGTCATCCAATGGAAATTTAGAAGATGCCTTCTGCAGAAATATTTGTCCTGGCAGCCCATCCAGATGACATTTAGCAGACCCCTCCAAATTTCCAATAAACGTCTCAAAAACCTTCACTAGTCCCCTGGAGGACACAGATGCTGATTGTCATTCCCATTGCATATAGTAAGGTGATTGTGCCCCCCTCTACTGTGCTACAGCCCTTGGCCTGAGATCTCCTTCACAACTGAGAGCTTGGAGGGCTATGCACATTTCAGACATTTGAAGAGCACACAAGTGTTGGTGGCTTGCACACATCTGGCTCTGGAGTTCACATGCCAGGTCCTCACCCTACTCCCTAGCCAAGGGGCGCAGAGAGAGTGCAAGTGGTGCAGGATGGGCTGTGCACAAAGCCTAGGACATGCAGCAGGAGCTGGTCCCACTTGCCTCCTGCATCCTCTCCCTGCAGGGCCTGGGACTTAAACGGGGGAATGGGAAGAGGGGAGGATAGGGGAAAGGAACAAGGAGAGGGAAAGAGGCATATAGCAGACGAGGTGGTGCAGGCGATTGGGCAGAGTCAGGGGTAGGCAGCCCTGACGATGGCAGTGTCCGGACGGGGCTCCGCGCCCCTTTCCCCTCTTTCTCCGCCCTGCCGGACCACCCCCCGCCCGGGGTTGCAGCTCTGGCCGCAGTCGCTGCATCAGGGAGCCGTGCCCGCGGCGTCTGGGACGGGCAGCGGTCACGGGCGGTACTGCCTGGGGGCTGCTCCCCTCTCCCGGGGGAGATGAGCCGGTGCGCACACGTATGAATGCACAACCATAACGACATACATATGCACACCTACGGCAGAGGTCGTACGAAACAAACCAGCAGCCAGGTGTCATCTTTGCGGGCGGCCCGACCCGGGCCGGCCATGCTCAGCGCGGATCCCTCCGTTCCGCAGCTCCGGTGCTCAGCACTGTGCCGGTGCAGGGGCTTCGGGACCGAGCTGGTCTCCTGGGGGTTCCGCTGCTCCATCCCATACACGAGTGCTTTACCCCCATAAAAAAGAAATATCCAGAAGCAAAGACTGTTTTGAAAGACAAGCCGAGCGAGGCGGAGGGAGCTATCTCCCGACCGCCCGCACCAACCCTGCGCTGCCCAGCCGCCCGCCCGGGCTGCGCCGCGCTAATTCCGCAGCACCGGCGACATGAGGATCTCATACCTCCGGACAACTGCGTGAGTCATAAATACACGGCGCAGGGCTGAAAGTCGACACTGTTTACAGCCACTTTGCCGCGGCCTTCGCCGACTCAAACCACCGCCCCCCGCGCAGGAACCGGGCTGCGCGGAGGTTCCGCACCCCGCAGTGCGGCTTCCGCGGGGCACCCGCGGCGGCGGCGACACCTGCGGCCCCCGAGGGGCGAAGAGGGGGCGGCCGCCCCGCCGCCGCCGCCGGCCGTCGGTCGGTCCGTCAGTCCGTCCGTCCGCGGGAGCGCGGCGAGCGGCGCTGGGGACGGACGCGGTGTTGGGTTACCCCGGCCTGGCCCCGCCGCCGCCGCGGGGCCAGCGGGTGCCGCGGGGCTGCGCCGGCGGCCGCGCAGCCCACGGTATGTCGGGCCGGTGACTTCAGCCGGCAGATATTTGGAGGCTCCGCGGGGTCCGGTGCGGGGGGCAGCGTGTGTTTGGGTCTGAAAGCGAATCAGCGGAGGGCGCGTCACTGCCAAAGGGCCCTATAAATCCATCTGCGGCGCCGAGTCGCCCTGGCAAAGCCCCTGCGTCCGCACGTCCGGCTCCGCGCTCACTCCGTACGCGGGTGCGGCGCCCCCCGTGCCTCGCCCAGCCCCGCGCCCCCACCCAGCCCCGCCGGCGCCCGGGGAGCCCGGCCCGCCCAGGCCCAGCCGGAGCGGGCGCTCCCGACACCGGCCCAGCTTCCCGCCGCGCTCCCGCTTGGATCTAAGCTTTCGCCGCGACGGGACCCCGCTCTGGAGGAGAAAGCCTCACTGCTGCTGCTGCTGCTACCGGCTCTACAAATCCCAGTGCCGGCCTCTGATTCTCACAGCAGGCTGTGGGGGGGTGGTTAGATTTTTTTTTTTTTTCTTTAATCGTTTTCCCCTTCCTTCCTCCGCTGGGGTGGGGTTTTTTTCTTGGTACTTTTTTTTTTTTTTTTTTTTCTTTCCCGCCGTGGTGTGCGTGTCCGAGCGGTGCGCGGCTCCCGGCAGTGCTGGACCAGCTGGCGTTACAAGAGCGCTGATGTCTTCATCTGACTCCCCGCAGTTGTTGATGGAGTGTCTTTCTCAGATTTCCAGGCAGGGTCCCAAGCGCAGCACCCAGCGCCAGCTCCCGCTGCCAGGCGGCGCTCCCCGCGGCTCGGGCCGCTCCTGCCGCTGCTGAGCGCGGCTCCGGGGCCGGGGCGGGCAGAGACCCCCGCGGCGCCGCTCCTGCCGCGGGCACAGCACCTGCGGCGGCGGCGGGGGAGGCCGCCGGGGACTGGGCTGGCGGCTCCCCGCTGCCTCCATCCAGACCTGCTACCTTATACCCCCTCCTCCATACGTGTCTCCCCCTTCCCCTCTCCTTTGCGCAAAGAGGGTGCCGGCGGTCGGACCCTGACCTGCCCACATGCATCGCCCGTCCGGCCGGTCGACTCTACGGCGTTAATGTCCATCTCGGGTCCGACGAGACCAGCTCAGAGGTGAGGGCGAGGATGGGTGCGCGGACGGGAGGGCGGGGCGGGCAGGCACAGTCTCCGGGGACACCTCGCAGCTCCCCGAACACGGCGAGGTGCGAAGGCAGCGGCCGGCGTAGAAAGCGCACCGAGCGGCAGCCGCGCCCTAAGCCTCGCCGCTGGAGCGGGATCTCCGCGGTTCCCCCCGGCGGGGCTTCGTCTCCCCGGCCGGACACTGTCCTGTGCCGCCACCCGGGCCAAGCCGAACCGGGCTGGGGGCAGCTCTTACCCCGGGGAGGCGTGCACAGGGCAGCCGGTACGTGCCATGGCAAACCTCGGGCAGGGCGGCCGGGAAACGAGGAGGAGAAAAGGAAAAGGGGCAAGGGAAGGAAAGGGGAGAAGGAAAGGGGTAAAACAGAGGATAGGTGAAAAGAAATACAGAGAATGAAAGAGAGGGTAAGGGAGGAGAAAAATGCAAGGAAAGGGAAATGGGAAGGGAAGGGAAAAAAAAGAGAAAGATTAAAGGGAGATGGAAACAAAGAGGAAAGGGAAAATGCAAGTGGAAGGAGAAAAGGGAGGGGGAAAGGAAATCCTGAAGTGAGGGGAAAGGGAAAGAGGAAGACAATAGAGAAAGGGGAAAGAATGGGAAAAATTAAGAATACAAGGAAAAAAAGGTAACAAATGAAGACGAAAGGTAAGATAAAAGGAGAGACAAAATTAAAAGGAAAGAGAAGACTGGATAGGGGAAGGGAAAGGGTGGGGGGAAGAAGAAAAGGGGGAAGAAAGAGGGAAAAGGGAAGGGAAAGAGGCAAGTGAAAGGGAAGGGGAAGAGAGTGAAAGGGAAAGGTAGATTTGCTTGTGTCACATCAAATCCACACAGACCAGCACCCTAGATCAGCCCAGTCCTCTCCAATCCAGCTCAGGAACAAGTGCTGGAGAAGCACAAGGTGACCTCCGCCTGCCAGTGAGCACAGGGACGTGGTCACACTCCCACGTCCCTAGAAACAGATTTCTGGGGCCTGTATGCCTACATTCCCCAGTGCAGCTTTCTCAGGCATAGAGGGCCTGGAGGCCATCCTGTGCCTCCCTCTCCCACACCACTCACTCACTGGGGAGACCCCACCTTACTCTCTCTGCCTGCACTGGGAACAGGTTGTTGTTCCATCCTCTCTGTCCACAGGCCTGGCCCGGGTGAACCAGTCTGGGGCGCCAGACTGCTTGGCTTTGTCTCAGGGCTGGCAGGGTGGGGGCAGGACTGGGGGAGCACAGCAGCTGGGAGGTAACTCTGCCTCTCCTATCTGCCAGGGGCCCGTGTTGGAAGGAGATCTAAGATGAAGTTATGGGATGTTGTGGCTGTCTGCGTGGTGCTGCTCAACACGGTCTCCACCTTGCCTCTGCCCACCGGTAAGACGCCTCCCAAGGGGTCCCCTTCAGTGGTAGAGGGACCTGAAGATGATCTCTCCCCCATCAGCCTGCTGCCTCCCTATGCTGTGCACAGTGACTGTAAGAAACATTCCCCTTTGTAGCAACTGCTGTCTGTCTTGCTAAACCTGCTTCCCTTTGCTCAGGCATCAGGGTGAGGAAAGCCCCCACTTTGTGCCCCTATTTCTCCACAGGTAGTGTCATTCGCTTTGTTCTTGCTTGAGCAGCTCCAAACCTAGTCATTCTCCAAAGCTTGGCATTGACAACTGCAGTGGCAATGACCCCTGCCCACTCTGGCCCTGCCTTGTTGGCAGCCTTAAGATCCCTCTGATTGAAAATATGAGGAGATGGGAAAGTTTGTTGTATGCAGAGGAGCCAAGAGGAGGATCTGGTTCACACACGTCGCAGCGCAGGCACTGAAACTCCTTCCCCACTGCCTCAGCCTCCGCTCCCTGCTCTGACCTGCCAGTGCAATTATTCGCTGCCTGTAGTGGGCGCAAGTCCTGACGGAGGCTTGGCTCCGTGTTGGGAAGCACTGTACACATCCTGGAGTCCTGCTGAACTTCATTAAATCCTCCTTGGATTCTGATCTCAAAATTAGTGTGTCCGCATGGAAATTTACAGAAGAGTAGCTGCGGCAGGGTACGGAATTTGATGCAGAGCAATCCACATGAACTAGCTCACAGTAAGACAGTTTACAATCCAAATGACAGATAATAATGCCTTGCTAATAATAGGTTTTGTACCTACAACAGCAGGTACAGGATTTTCACAGTGGTATGCTCACATTATGTTAACTCTGGTAGCTTTTTAAAGAGAGAGGTAATATGACTCAGTAAGAAGTGGCAGAATACTCACATGAATAGTGGAGACATTCGCTTAGCAGAGGCGTAGACACAGTTTGAAGGTTGCTTCTTTTGCCCTTGCTCAGCCCTCTCTGTTTAGCTCGTTACAGGATGCAGACAGTATCCAGTAATTGGGATTCATTTCTATCTCCTTTTCTGGAGGCATGTCCTTTCCCTGCACCCTCCACAGCTCCAGTCACGGGAAGCCACGCTCTGGTTTCTCTGGGAGCAGCCAGGCTAACACAGTGTGGAGGAACCAAGCATGGAATCATGTGCTGTGACTTCACTTTGACCCCTCCCAAATACTCATCTCCTCTTCCACACACACACATCTATGTCTTTCCCCATTTAGTCTTCTCTCTCTCCTTCTCTTGCTAGTGTTTCCTCCCTGCTGGAATCTTGCCTAGGCTTCTGCCTCCGCGTATCCCAGCCTGGGCTCCTGCTGCTCACAGACTGGCAGACCCTGACATCCTTTCAGCTCATCCACACGAGGAGGTTGGCCAAAAGTATTTCCTCACAGGGCTTCAGCCTGCCAGGATCATGGGTCTATGACACATGGTGATCTTTTTCTCCATGGCAAGCTATGTGGTGGATAAGTACTGTCCTACAAAAGTGATCAGCTTTTCAGGCCACTATGCTCTTCCCCTCTGTACAGGCTTGCTGAGGTGCTGGTGGCAAGAAGAGAATTAGGGGAAATGCAGCATAAGTCCATTTGTTGCTCTGGCAGAAGCTTCAGGGTGGGAGAGCATTAATGCTCCATCTTTCCAGAGTGATAGTATTTGTATGATGCCTGCTTTTATCTTGAAATTACCTTCTGGGAATATGGTCCCTGGTGAGCTGATTCCTCTGCAGCTCAAGGGGCCAGGCAACAGCAGTGATTCTGTCAGTTCCTAGTAGCCAAAATTTCTCATTATTGCCTCTTTTTTTTTTTCTTTTCCTTTGGATTGGGTAAACAAGAAGGAAGAAGGCAACCTATGTTTTACCTGGGCTGTTTTAGTATCAATATTATCTCTATTTCCAGGGTAAGGCATGGCTTAGCCATGCAGAGCTGAGTCACCAGTTATTGCCCAAGATAGCCATTTAAGAAAGGGCTGATAGTTTGGTCTCAATCTCTTAACCCTGTGTATCATAAACAGATAGGCCTGGCTGCAAGGGGAAGGGAAGCAGTGCTGTTCTCCATGTCAGAAATAAAGGAAAACCCAGGGCGTTCCTGTGATTTTTGTATGGCAGCAGTTAACAAAACAACCGAGCCTGAAAGTTAGAAACACTTCCCTATGTTGCCAAGTCAGATGAGCCAGGGGAGACCTGCAGAAAGGTGATTGCAAGGGAGCAGTGAAATGCTTTGATCCACTTTTATCTGTTTGCAGTTGATTTAAAGGTGTGTGGTGTCTGGAGAACAGTCTGCACACAGGCTATGAGGCTGATCCTACCCAGGCATATCGCGGCCTTGCTGCTGCAGCAGAACTTTGCTCAAGTCACTCCCATCAGTGTCTTTGACATATTTGTTCTCTCCACTTAAAATTTGGTGGCATGCACCCTTCAGCACAGGAAAGACATAGAACCAAGTACACAAGAGGAATCAATGTCTACAACATGTAGATTTCCCTGTCTACTTGGAGGCTTCTGTCACCACCAGAGCGCAATGTACCATGAGCATGGAGGTGTGCTTTCAGCTCCCTGGCTGTCTGCTGGTGAGCCTGCCATGTATTCACATTTCTGTGGATGCTGTTGGTCAGCTGCTAAGGGCTTTTGCAGGAGACAGCTCATAAAGAGGCGGGAGCACCATCATCACCTGTGTTGCCTCATATGCATAGAGCAGTGTGTGCGCCCTGAGCAGGACTCGGTGCTCTGCATTCAGAGAGAGGTGCACTGCTGTCCTCTAAAGCAGAGAGAGGAGCACTGCTAAAGCAATCCATGTGAAGACTGAGTGGAGAGGAGCCATTTTGCTCCAAGGTGCCCACAGAGAATTTGGGTCTCCCACACACCATTTGCATCAAGTCTTAGTAGGATTGTAAGATCACGTCCACTCCTACGAGCAGGCCAAAGAGCTTGCTGGAGCACAGATCTGTTTCCCAGGCCCTTGACACCTTTTTGCATTCTCATTTGATAGGATTGCTTTCTCTGCAAAGTGTTCTGAGGTCACCTGATATTACTCCATCTCTTTCAGGTTGGCTTGAAACCTTCCTTCATTCCAGGCTCCAGGCAAGGTTCTAACCTCCTGGGCTGATCAGGTGTAATGTGCTGACCTTTGCTTTTCAGGGCAGTAATTAGAGATGGCAGAGGGTGCTAGCAATTGCAACCTTCTGCATTTTTAATTGGGCTGGAGGCTGGAATGTCTCCACAAATGCAGTGCATTGGAGATGAATCCAGTATTTGTAGGTGTTTTGGCATCAATATTCATGGGATAGCTTATTTCACACTCACAAGAACAGGATAAGTTGCAGTGTTTGTAACCATTTCTTTGTTTCCCGTATGCTACAATCTTCTGGGGGAAGAACACTATTAGCTTAAATACCAAAGGCAAGTAGAAAAAATATAAGCCAAATTTTTATAAACTAAATACTAAGTCAGCAGCCTCAGAAGCATGACAGTGCAGAGGGAGCCAAACACTTGTTTGCCTTATACACAGTCCCCAGCGAATACATCTTGTAGCTGCTTGCTGTTGCATGCAGATAAACAACATGTGCGTGAGGACTGGAGTGTCCTAAAATCCATGACATGATCTGCAATCTCCTGATCAAGTGAGAACTTTTGCTGACAATGAGTGGTAAGCAGGTAGAATTAAGTTAAACATCTCACCATGAGATTTTCCCTCCTAGCAAGAGGAAAAGGTGGGGTTTTTGCATCGTGGTGTCTGATTTACTCTACCACTACTGAGAGGTCATTCATTGTTGGAGCTCCTTTGGTACATGCTGTGACACACCATGGTATGTGTGTGTTATACCTCTGTTAAAAATTCTTCTTACCCCTGCTAACGGGTATTTGATGTTTAAGTTACTGCTTTTAGCTGCAATTTTACCTACTAGTACAGCAAGTATGTAGAAAAAATAGTGATGTTGTAGGGCTCTTTAAGGCAAAAGCAGTATTTAATTGTGCTTCCAACTGACTGCATTTCATTCCCTACAGTATTTATTAGGCCCATTCAGTGTTATGAACTACAACTCTCATGTTTCTGTCCAGGCTTTGCTGCTCAGCACACCTACAGTGTGGCATATGTGCCTTTGCCTAAGACATCCACAAGCTGCATAGGCAGCCTTCTCTGCACAGTAAACTCATAAAAAAAATGCATCAGGGATGTGTCAGTCACACCAAGCAGGTGCCACCCTGCATCATCTGATCCCTGTGTGCTCAGGTCAGCCAATGCATCCAGCACAGCTGTTGCATCCTGCCAGTGTCCGGCTGAGTGTGCCCGGGTGCCCGAGCCAGCATATGCATGTACTAAAGTTTGTTTGCACAGGGATGACCAGGTTATCAAGATATTCAGAAATCCTAAGCATTCAGATGGGTCCATTCATGTGCAAAATTCTAGAAAAAGAGGGAAACAAAGTAGATCTGGTTAAATGTAGAGGCATGTAGCCATAAAAGCAAATTCCTCTGGAGTTTCCCATATAAATACTTAATATACTGCAGAGAAGAGCATTCTGTGACTTAAGGAAGAAAGTTCTGAAATGCAGGGTAATGAGGCTCTCTTCTCGTTTTGACTTATCCTTTGCTGAAAGTTTTACTTCTTTGCTGTTTTTCAATTTAGGGAGCTCAAAAAATTGCCAGTGGAACTGTGCATCCTGTTAAATGTTTTGCAGATGTTTATCAACAGATAATGTACCTGGACATACTTTTCTTGGTCATCTTTCATAAGCCTCTTCAGTATATTTTAGAAATCCCTGGGTTCAGGGTTTGCAGATGAAGAGCTTCAAAGCATTCTTTGAAAGGCTGAAGAATTCAATTGTGTGAAGTATTCATCAGATTGTTACTGACTTTAGTGGAAGAGGCGTTGTTTGTTCCACTAGCAGAAGATCCTCAGACTGATAAATTGTAATAGTAGTAGTAGTAGTAGTAGTAGTAGTAGTAGTAGTAAATTGCATTCCTGGTTAGCATTGCAAAAAGCAGTTTTAAAATAATTAAAGTTACAAAGGCTTTGAGAAGTCATTTGGGCCACCAAATCCCACCCTGCCACAGCTGCAGATGTTCAGGGATGGACATCTAGTGCAAATACCCAGCTTTCATCCCCCCACCCTGCACACTCTCTAGTCATCTATCACTGCAACATAAAATGTGAAGCACATAGGCCAAACTCTACATAACTACATTTGTTGTGGATTCCCATATTTTTGTGGTAGTAATTTAATAAGTGGAAATAAGCAAGCAATACTAATTACTGCAGCAGAACTATGTTCAGGATCATCAGATATCTAAATAGGCCACTGACACATTAGTGATGGTAGAGTGGTTAGCACTGCAGAGTGGTCATTTTTTACAAAACCAGCTCAGTTTCTGATGAAGCGATATCCTCTGGTAAAGTGAACCCAAGGAAAGATTTCAGTGGTTCTTGGAATTTCAATCCTGATTACAAAGAGAAAGAAAGAAAATAGGATCAAAAAGATTTACTTGAGACAGCTGCAAATAAAATATTAAGACACAAAATACATGTTAGAATATGTTTTAAGATCAAAGACTTAAAATTAATTTTGTGAGATATTTCATGTACTAACATTCTTTTAAAGGAATAAAGGCACTTGTTTAACCTAGCAGAAGTTTAGGCTGTATGTATTGTACAGCACTCAAACCGAAACCAGCAGGTACATTTCTTTGAAGTTTTTGGGAGTCATGCAAATACTTTTAAGATTATTGAACAGGGATATTCTTCAAAAGAAGCAAGCACTAAAATCCATATATGTGTTTTCCTGTGTCATGACTGGGCAGTGCTAGAGCAGGATGCCAAAACTTCTCTGGTGGCCACATTTTCAGAGGCAAGCTAGTCCTATCCCCTTTAAAAAACAAGCTATGTACAAAAATTTGCACTATCTCTGCTCCCATCCAAAGGACTTCTTT
Organism: Lanius collurio; assembly: GCA_020086605.1. Classification (NCBI taxonomy): domain Eukaryota; kingdom Metazoa; phylum Chordata; class Aves; order Passeriformes; family Laniidae; genus Lanius; species Lanius collurio. Next base: position 29,091 of record JACBWW010000203.1, on the reverse strand, counting down.
GGCAAAATCAGCCATTACTCAGGAAATTTCTGAAGAGAGGCAGTATCTGGTGTAGCAGTTAGGAAGGACCTTGCTCTTCTGAGCACATGCCAGCACGATCTGGCAGGTGCTAGTCCACACTTGCCAACAAGAGACCTTCTGCAGCGGAGTGCATGAACCTGCCATAGAGCCAGGGACGGATTATTATAATAACAATTTTCAGCCAGCAATATTGAAACCTTCCATATTTTTCCTTTTGTAAACACATTGAATTGAAGGTAGAGAAAGGCAACAGTGAAAGATCGTGTGTTACTTATAGATCAGATCAAATCTGATAGCAGCAGAGATTGCCACAAAAGAAAAATCAGCCAAGATTTTGCCCAGACTGCTCTGCCAGGGAAGAGATTGGGTTAGGGTCTCTTCAGGGTGTGTTCATCCTGCTTTGCTGCATGTCTTTGTTCCTTGGGGACTCTCCTAAAACCCAGTGGGAGAGGCTGTGTAAGAGCACAGGTGACCCAGTAATAGCTGATGTTATTGATTTAGGCATGCTCTTTACCTTCAGTGAACTGTTACTGAAAGGGGCTGGGTTACCATTGTGGGATTTTACTGATGTCGTAAGAGGGCTGGGCTGGATCACTTTTGCACCAGGGATGGTGAAGAAGATACCATTAGTATTTCCTCCATTAAAACCTGTGTGCTTGCCTATTAGCTGGCTGCAGGTGTTCTTGCTAACAGAGATTGCACGTTTCAGTTCCTGCTCATATATACTCATCTGAGGCTCTCACAGGATTTGAGGTTCTAGCTTAACCAAATACTTGGTGCAAACCTAAGTTTCACTGGGAGGCTGGATATTTACACAGCATGGTATGGATGTGGAAGGGTACCAGATCTTAGGGAGGAGACAACAGGCACGTGTCTTGCCCTCTCCTGCTGTCAATGGCTACAGGGAGGCCACTGGCACTTTTTCTGTCTTCCCCTTTTACTCTCTTCATGCTGTAATTTCTGATGCAGGGATGCTCTGAGGGTGCTTACGTACCCACCACCCCATAGGACAAGGTCCTAGTGCAGATGGGCTCCTGACAGCAGCTGCAGGAGCTGCTACAAAATCTTGAGTGTGACTGCTGAAAAGCCATCTGCTCTATGGTACTCAGCGCTGGTGATTCAAAGCTCTGTGTCAGGCATCCTCCTGTTGCTCCTCTGCTCCTTGACTGTTAGATGCACCTCTGCCCACTCCAAAGAGGCCAGAGGTGGGGGTGGGCAGAGGAGAGCAGCCCATCATCGAGCAGGATCCTGTGAGCAGCCTGCCTGGACTGGGTGAAGAGCTAGAAACTCTTATGAGCAGGTCACCTCATGAGGCAACGTCCTCTGCTTAACATGGTTCATCTGACCTTGCTGTTTCCCCCTGCTCTCAGGGACTTCCCACACTGGCAACAACTGTGGTGGCCCTATTGTCTCCCCCCATTCTTCCTCTGTTGGGAACCAGCATTTCTACCTGCAAGAATGCAAGCAAAGTACAGAAGGGAAGGCACTGCCAAGCATAGCAGAGTGAAAATACGAAGGACTCTGTGGATTTGTCATTATGACCAACACATGGGAAGCTGCAGGGTTAGCTAATGAGCTACAAACACATAACTTGACTGCTCCATCAGGGGCAACACCAGGAAGGTCAGTCCTGGGCCTTTTATCAGTGTTGCCTCCTCATACTTGACTGGTGCAAGTGGCCCTGGCATCATCCACTGGGTTATTTAGCACTAACCTTGATGAGAGACAAGTGACACCAGGGAGAGGCTCCATTTCTAAGGGCTCTCTGAGTCTGAGGGGGGGCCACAGCATGGGCTGGCATTAAAGTAATACAGAACTATATTACATATTTAAAGATAAACCAACCCTAGTGTGTTTGATGCTCTCTTTCCTAATGGATACAACCAATTTGTTTACATTTCACTCTTGGTCCCATGGATTTTCATGTAAGGCATGAAAGCAAAGTTATACTTCAGAGAGGTGGTATTTTAATTGTTTAAATACCAAAAACATTTCAGCATAACTATTTTTAACACCCACCTTCACTTAGATGCCTTCATATATTCTTTGTCTTTTTATTAAAAATATTTAATTTTCAATAAAATAAGCGGTTTATGTCCATCACAGCTGCTACTGCCCCATCATTTGCAAAGCGGAATTATCATTCCATTAGTAATTTTAACCTGGATAAGGTTGCACATCCACACACAAGTTGTTCCAAATCTCTCCTAAAGTATGTCCTTGTGGTGTGAGATGGAGGCATTCTGTGTTCAGATAGGCCATGTCCACTGTAATGAGCACATGAAAACAGTACTGCAAAACAAGCTAAATAAAATAATAATTATTGAATAATTATTATGAAGTAAAGTAATATTTTGAATGAAAGTCCCAGATTAAAGTACCAGAGCTGTTTCTGAAAAGGGACCGTTTAATCCTACAGCAGACCTGGATCTAAATTTTCTAAATACTTCTTACCATTACAGTTAGCTGGATTAAACCTCTAGAACTCTGAAATCATACTTTAGGGCCTGATACTGTTGTTTGAACTTCTCTAATTGAAAGACTATGGTCAAGTGAAATAATTTAGTTAAGTGTTTGGTCTAATGTTTGATGGGATAGCTATACACTGTCACAAATGCATGCATTAAAGCTACAATCTAAAAGCAAAATCTAATTTTATAAAGTTTAATATACTTTTTGTGACTTCTGTTATATCACTTTAGCTCAGGGTATGTAAAGTGCCAAATTACGTGGCAGTGACATGATTACATTTTCCTGAGATCAGTATGGAAAGTTATTTTGTAAAGCACAGTTTCAAATAACTTAAGATGTCAAGTTTTATGAAGTTGAGAAAAAAAAAAGGAAAAGCCATTGATGCCTTGAGAAGCCACCTGAAAACAGAGACTAGACAAGAATAAGGGAATAAAGATAGGTATTTATTTGAAAGGCCTTCAAAGGTAACCCTGGAAAGCCAGAGGCTACTGCCTAGATGGACTCCAAGTGGGATGACAGGTCACGAGTTCTTCACACTTCTATAGGTTTGTTTCATTTGCATATCAGAGTTAATTCTCCAATTAAAGCTTCAGTTAATGATGTCATTTCCCAAGCTCACCTCCCTCTTAAGAAGTTGGTTTACACATTTTGGGCCTAGGACAGTCTGAGTGTCCTTGAAGAGCAGGCCTGGAGAGGCTTTGTTAGGTCCACCTAGCATGAGAGAGCAGAAATTAACAGGCTACAAGAAACTTCAGTTACACACTAAGCAGTACAGGATTTGAAAAGTATGAAAGCTAAAACCTAAGGCATCACCACCTGTATAAATTATTATTTTGCAATATACAGGATTTAGGCTTTTCTTGTATGCCATAAGAGACAGCGTGGTCAGAAGAAACTGTAGTCTTTTAAAGGTAACAAAAGAAGTAACTGGATTTTTTCTCAAAAATTGAAGATCCAAACCATCAGTTTGTGGTCAGGTACAAGCTGAGGATTTCTTGCTTTACCATGCTAGGTCACTGCCATTGCATGTGGGGGACTACTTGGCTTTAAAATGAATCTGTTGATAGTGAAATCAAATGAATAGATTTACAAAATATAATTGTGATCACATTTGAACAGAGAGAAATAAATTGTCAGTTTTTACTAAATGAAGGCTTTTTTTTCGAGAATGGGATGAGTTTGTTTTGGGTATCCATTCAGACCTGTTTCATGTAGAAATCTATCAGAACACTGTGTAATTCATTCTTCTAAGAAGTGCAGGGATCAGATCCCAGACCTGGTGTCATGTGGTGTCTCTAATTAAACAGAAATGCAAGGACAAGTTCTGAGGGGGTTGCAGTGGGGAAGATGCCCATAGGAAAGCACATTTGCCTGCATGCCCAAAGCAGAACTCAGGACTGAATTTCTCCAGGGGCTAATGGGGAGTGCCATGGCTGATTGCCTGCAGGAACCTGCACTCTTACGTGCTGCCAGCTCTTCCTGTGCCCAGGGGACAGAGACCGTGCTTGGGGTCAGGCAGATAAAAACTTCAAGTTCCAGACAACATCAGTGAGGCAAGAATTTCAGTTTGCAATACAGAGGGATGTTCCAAACCTAGGAGATGGGTCAAAGCTATGATCTGACTGTGCCCTAAATATTCAGAAAACAAGCAAACAGCTAGCTGATGATGCACTTATTCTTTTGTTGGGGTCTTTTTTGTTTGGTTTGATTTGATTTTTAAATTGGTATTTTAAGTGAGTCTCACTCCCTCTGGTGAAGGTGTTCACCAGCTATGCTCCCAGCCTGAATGCTCTGCTAAATTCCCGTTTATATCTATCTCATGACATTTCATTCTTTCCTTCTTTGCTTTTTTATTCATTTTTCTGGTCATGTGAAAGAATCCTCACGTATCAAGAGCCTTTGTTCAGCTGGACGAGGGAGACAGAGAAGGTGCCCAGAGGCAGACTAGCACATGGACTGTCATCTAGACCCAGCATTCTTGATTCTCTGCCCCTAGAAAACAGACTCTTGCTCTTGTTGCAACCACAGGAAAATGCTCTGCCTGTTCCCACCTGGGTGGTCAGGTCCTTGGCACAGTAATCAAAGAGGGAGCATGGAAAGGAGCTGCAGGAGTGAGTTGAGTGGAGCAGGACACACATGGTGGATGTGGTTCCTACAAGCCATGCTGCCTACCCCAGGCTCCTGCTGGAGGGGTACTAGGCAGAGGTGATGCATAAACACCTAGAGGTGCCTGCACACACTGCCTCCAAGAGACTTCCTCAGGAAGTGGGACAGTCAAGGTAACAGCTTTGAGAATTGTGGCAAAAAACCCAAACAAAACCTCATGACTTCACACCAGTCTTGTGAGTGATCATGGCACCACAGTTTAAGTGGTGGGGCTCAGCCTATCACACTCACCCAGTGGAGTCTGTGAGCCTTTCTCCCACACTCTGAGCAAGACACACAGAGACCCTGTATTCCCCGAGGGAAGATTTTACTTTTCCAGGACATATGTTCTTTTCCTTTGGGGACCACCTGTTTTGAGATGCATCACTTGTGCTAGACAACCTTTGCAAACCTATATTGAACACATGCTGCTCTGGGCTATCCTATCCTGTCCCATTCTGTCCTGTCCTGGGTGTCTTTCAATTTTTAAATTCTAGTGCCTTTACACCCTGGAACTTGGGACCAGGGACTACTGCTCAGAGATCTTTGCTGCTTTAATGCCACAGTTACCCTATCATTTTCTGCTGGCACATTGCACAACATGACAGGCATCTGTCATGTGTTTGTTCTCTCAGCTTTCCCACCAGAAGGCAAGTGTTGTCAGTAAACTAGTTTGTTTTGAAAAGATGTGTGTATGTGTGTGTATAATTAGTTGTATTTGTGTCTGTGTATGTGTAGATGAAGCACACATACACACACATGCAAAATGTGTATCTGCTTCTCCCAGGGGTGTGAAATCCCCCCAGCAAACTCTGTCTGCTGCACAATCAAGTCAGCACAGTCCATGCAGTATGAGAAACAAAGATACTGTGAGACTAAACATTTTCTCAACAGCGTTGCAGACAGAAGGGTAACAAAGTACCCCTCTGTCAAGGGTTTTATTCAGTTTACAAACCATCACTCCATGCTAAGACAGCCCCTATGAATGTGGTGATGTTCCCTGGCCACAGCTCAGCTCAGCACTCCAGTTGTCCCCAACAGAACTAACAACAGAGCAGAGACCAAACAAGTGCTCAGCATGTGGTGTCTGTGGTGCAGAGAGGTCTCAGCATCCCCAGAGCACATCTACCAAGTGCCCATCAGGATGGGGACATCCTGCAGTCAGTCTTCTCCACCTTCCCTTCTGTCTGTTAGCCTTCTACAGAGTTTCGTGTTTGGTCAGTGGTTATTGCTCATTCATGTATGATGTCTGGTGGTAGCTTCCTCAGCACTTACCTCTAGTTCCTTGTTTCAACCCATCATGCCTGGTGTCAGTGCTGGTGTTTCCACCTGATTACTCTGGGTCCTGTTTCAGCAGTTTTTCATAGCATTTTGTTTAAAGCTCTAAGTCTTCATACCCATATTTATTGGACAGCTGAATATCCCCACTGAGCCATGACGGCATCTCAGCACAAGGTGACAAGCTTCCCTTCACCCCTGGTTGTCAATCTTTCCTCCAGACCCCTGTGACCCACATTCCTAGTGACTGCTTGTAGTCACACTGATGGCTCTGATCCATCAAGCAGCAGAAAATTAGCTGATTGCAGGGATTGGAGCTATCCCTAAGACTGTTAAACTATGGAAGCAAACTTGGGTTACCTTACCAGTGCATTGGAAACTGCCGAAAGAACATTGCTGTCCTGCTCGTGACCAGTTTGAGGACCCACAGGCAGAGGGGAATATTGCTTACAGAAATTTGCAGGGTGTCACTGAGTAGTCCAGTAATGCAGCTGCCATTGTATTGGTTGGTGTATCCATACAGCCCTTAACAGCACACCTATTTTAGGTGGGCAGACACTGACCGGGATCAAGAGCACATTTTCTCAAGGGGAGCTCTGTGACCACTGTTTCCACCAGTTTCCTATTATCATCCACAGGCCTTTTATCTCCTCCAGTGATGTAATCTCCAAATATCAAGGGTCACTGCAGGAGTCTTATTGGTAGATTTGGACGTCTGCAAGGGATAGTTTCCAATTCCCTGGCTGAAGGGAAACTCCACGCTGGAGACAGGAAATTGGAATTCATCTTACTAATAGTGCTGGCATTCTTCCCAGTGAGTCTCCCAAGAATATCCTGGTGCCGCAGTAGGTGATGAGCAGAGCAGGGATCCCCAGCTCCATTAGACACTTGGAACACTTCTTGCACTGTTCGTGTTAGAGCCTTAGTGAGATTAGCAGGATCAGTCATGCTGCCAGTGGTCCCATTTTCTGGGTGCAGCTAGTCTGTGCGTGTAGGTAAGACTTTTCTGTTTGAATATCCTGTTGGTTTGATTACTTGATCTACTTTTTGCCCTGCTGCTCCCACCTTCTGCAGGGTTGACAACACGTATCTGCATCAGCAGTGTTGCGTGGGCCTCTTCAGTGGTGTGTTTCCTTGACCTGAAATCTCACGCAGCACAGAAAGCTCTCTGTGACATAACCTCCCCTGGTGCGGCTGGGGTAGGAATCACACAGCAACCAGGACAGACCTCAGCGTTTGCTTTTAGCAGGGACACAGCCCACTACGTGGGCCTGCCCTCCTCTTATCTGTGGCCCTCCAGGTCATAGCTGGCAGAGCAGTGCTTGAACCCTGTAGCAGTCTGATTGGTATTTAGCCAGACTCCGGCATGTAGCACTCTCACAGGCATAGACAGTATTTTTGCCCCTCAGTTGCAAGCCATTTAAGAATGATGTGCCCGCTTGGACTGTTATCTCTTCAGGGAATCCACAGTTTTGTTTCTCCCTTCTTACACCTCTCACTGCACTGGCAGTGTACCAGGCTTGAGACAAGTATGAAGCTGAAGGCTGCAAACAAGAATCTCTACCTATAGAGATTTCCCTGTAACTTTCCCTGTAACTGCCTTCTATCCCCTTCCTGATGTTTGATCACTGCATTATTTTCAGACCTCATGTTTTCCTATGGTTGTGTTTCACTCTCCATAGCCAAGGTCTCATTGCATCATAATGTTGGTATGAAGGTTGGACTAGGAATACATGAAAGAGGTGTGGGCTGGGGTAGTCACAGAAGTATGAGGGAGGGGATATTGAAGGTCAGAATGGAGAATGGCACTTCTAGAGCCATGTCCTCAGGGCTACATCCTTCTCTTATTTTGTTATCAACTAAGAAACCTAGTTTCTGTGTAAGAAATCTAGAAACTACTCAGTCCCAAAACAATCTGCCAGCAACTCTCTATCTGTGTCTGTGTCAGGCCCAAGTTTATACTTCATCAATGGGGGTTATGTGAGCTCCGTGTGGGTCATCTTTTTTAACTGAATCTAGAAATGTGTCTAGCCCTTGTTGCTTTAAAGGAACATAGCCCACCTGTGTCCTGGACCTGGTTCTTGCTCACTAGAGCAATATTTGTATGAAGTAGACAGCCCAGCCTGTTCTTCAACAGGGCTGGGTGGTACATGCAATGCATGTACCATCCTAGCCCCCTCCAGTAGTATGGCTCACAGTGGGTGTCTCTGCTACAGAGACACAGGAGTGCAAGAAAGGTGTACTGACCTTTGGTATCACAGGAATATGGGGCTGGGTGCAGGGTCCTGCCTTGTTCAGTTTCTACATAGCTGAATAGATAGCAGCCATCCTTCCTTCATGTCTTTGGACAGTCACTGGTCTGTGACATTGCTGTCTTTAGCATGGATATCTGTAAAACGAAGTGTAATTCACTTTTTTCATCTCCAAACTCTTCAGTTTATGGCATCCTGCTTGCCTTGTATCACCCCCATTATATGGAGTTACAAGATTTCCAGCCTCCATTGCCCTTTTACCAGTCTAAACTTTTTTGCTGGACTGATCCACCAAAAAATATATCATCACTGATCCATCACTGTTTTGTCTTGGAGGGAGGCCTCTAGGATGTGGCAGCAGTCCCTGTTCCTCCTTATATGCAGATGCACTCTGTTTCATCAGGTGTTTGCACTGACAGAGTTAGGATTCTGCTGATCCCCATCTCCTCTGTATTTGGTGCTTCTGCTGAGGATATGAGTGTGCACTTTTGCTAGGCAGTGAGGGCAGCCTCATGCCTTCTTCTCTCCTGTTAACAGAGTCCATGCCACCCTGTGTGAGCTGGGTACCTGTGCTGCCTGGTCTCCCACTGGGATTCCTGTCTTACCGCCCTCTTTAGGGAAATGTGTTGCTGAGTCTTTGCCTAAGGAGCTGTTCCTATCTCAGCACCTCACTGGGTGGGAGCCTCTGTGGCTTACTGGAGATGCCAGCCTTTGACCAGGTGCACTGCACTGGATATTGCCTCTCCCAAAGTTTGCTGCTCCTGCAGTGTTTGTAGGAGTTGGAGATGGATTTCCCATATGTGCAGGGCTGGGGTGACCCTGGTCTGTTACACTGGTCTGTTAGGTTGCTAGGAGTTAAGTACAGAAAGAAGCATTCTCTTAGGAGTTGCTGAAAAGGAAGAAGTCTTAATTTTTGGCACAACAAGTACAATAAACCCCTCAATATTGCAATGTTGTTTATATGTTTAAGATATGGTCATTAATAGTGTGGTGTAAGGGCACCTACACACAGGGTCCTGACAGCCTGATGCCCTTTAGTTCTCTGTGTTCACTAAAGCAGGTAATTTTGAGGGTTTTAGTCCATAGGAAGTGTAAGGATTTCTAAATGCAATGTTTTTCCCAAATCATGAAGAAATGGCAAAATTTAGTACCATTTCAGAACACATTTAATTTCACCCTTCTTAAGGAGGTTCATTCTGCTAGTATCAAAACATTTCATTGACTTCATCATATAATTTACTTGAATAATTTATCAGTGATAGAGTATATATCAGGTGATAAATTAAATAGATTAAAAATTAAATTTTCTTGAAAGGAAAATGCATTAATAATATTTCCATTGCTCATTAACATAATACTTATATTCTGACCTATTTCTACTCAGCATCTAGTCTAATCATCATCTTGTGATACAAAACACTTAGATGAGAAATTTTTCAAAAGCTATTAAAATAATTATCCCCCAGAAGCCTTAAAAACCCAGGCATTCAGCCAGAAATAATATCTCAGCCTGGTACCCCAGGAAATCCTCCTTCTGTCATGCCCCAAAACCTTATTGATAGGTGGCTTTGGCAATACTAACTGCTGCTGTTGTGAGAAGGAAATAATTAACAATTATAATCAAAATTGCTTCTAAGAAACCTCTTCCTATTGCTGCTTTGCTGGGAAGAGTCTGTATAACCTCTTTACAGTGGCTTCACCTATCTATTAACTAATATTGGTACCATGATGTGCTTTTCCTTCCCTCTGTTTCCACAGGGCTCATTCAATATTAAAAAATGTGCTGAAATGCTACCAAGCATCAGCAGACACCCACAGAAATATAAATATGTCTCAAATGAGTTTCCATGATTATCTAAACCACTCCAAATTCTCCTTGATTTCTAAGGGTCCTGGGCATGTGTTCTGAAGTGATGGGCAGAAAAGCTTGCATGTGCGTAATATTTTTGAGCTGTGAATGACAAACTTCATGATAACTGATGTGTGACAAAGCCTTTTCTTTCTTTCCCAAACAGCTAATATGCCAGAGGATTATCCAGATCAGTTTGATGAGGTAGTGGACTTTATTCAAGCCACTATTAAAAGACTGAAGAGGTCACCAGATAAACAGACTCCGATTTTTTCTAGGAGGGAGAGAAACCGTCAAAATGCAGCCACAAACATAGAGAATTCCAACAAAAAAGGAAGGAGGAATCAAAAGGGCAAAAATCGAGGATGTGTCTTAACAGAAATACATTTAAATGTGACCGACTTGGATTTGGGATATGAAACCAAAGAAGAGCTAATTTTCCGGTATTGCAGTGGATCTTGTGATGCAGCTGAGACCACCTATGACAAAATTTTAAAAAACTTAACCAAAAAGAAAAAACTGGTCACCGACAAAGTGAGGCAAGCCTGTTGCAGACCCACAGCCTTTGATGATGACCTGTCCTTTTTGGATGATAACCTGGTTTACCACATACTGAAAAAACATTCCGCAAAAAGGTGTGGATGCGTCTGACAGCTGCATGCCGAGGCGGCACCAGTTTCCCATTCCTGCTACGCTGCAAAGAGAGGGACCAAGGTTCCCAGGGCAGTGTCTGCTCCAAGTGGAGGAAAAAGGACCAAGAACACAGAATGAGGAGCCATGAGAACCTGGGGATAAGGAGGCATGTGGCAGAGTAGAAGGATGGAGACTTCTGACGTCCTATGGGGATTTAGATACAAGCTCAGGTGGAGATGACGATGGATGGATGATGCGCACGCTACCTTTCCTGTTTGACTCAGTCCACCATCAGTGAGACTCAATCCATGAGGAATGTGCTTAAAAACACAACCCTGCCATACCATGCTGTGTTATAGTTATGCCATGACATACCAGTTATACCAAGAAGCTTAGCTAAGAAATAGATTAGGAGTACCTTGCTAATCCCCTGTGCCCTCAGCTCTACTGAAAGACACATTGTGCTACTGCTCATTGCAGAGCAGTTCCCAAATGCTTAGGACAACTCCTAAGCTATGAGGTTACCCTTCTAAGTAAAATGATATTGGGCAAATATCAAAATGACCAGGCTCAAGTTCTCATGAAGCAAAACAGTTCTTCTTACTGGCTAAGTTTGTTTATTTCCATCTTGAGTTTCTTCAAAATGAGTGCAGGACTTTGTTCTTCTGCTACCTGTGAAAACAAGTTGAGTTTTTAAGCACTTCTTCCTAGCATAGTAAGAGAAGTAACAAGCCCAGCCTACACAAAATGCGTTTCTTTAGGTTTACAAAGGACTAATGTCACTTGCATAACTACATTTCTATTTGGTCATTGTGATTGAGAGAGACTACTTGATGCAATGCATCCCTTCAGAGACATAAGTATACAGAAGATATTTATTGAGATTAAGTTATTGTTATTTATTACAGTTCAGTAATGAGTCTCCTTATTTATTAAAGTGTCTTTCAAAGGTGCCAAAGCAGATGGCACTTGGGGATATAGAGAGACAAAGACGTTGGGAACAACGGTCCATGCTTTTGATTGAAAGTGTTAACTTGAATGCAAAAAATCACTTACTTTACCTTTTTTTCTTTTAAACAAAATCTTGATTATGTTCACAAAAGGTAGTGCTGAAGCCTGCAGCCCTTATTCCTGTTCACTATGCCTTTTGAAAATTACTGCAGTCATACACGTGCAGAAGCAACAATGGCTCTGGACGAGTGAGGGTTGCAGGACTTGGCTCAACATTAGCAATTTGTTAGAAAAACTAATTTTAGTCATATTTTAAATGTAGCCACATTTGTTTTCTCACACTTTATGCCAACTGACCTCATATAACTATTGACAAATGGAAAATAATCACATTTAACCTTATAATTTCTAGTTATATTTATTTAAGCTTTTCCTTCCGTACTTCCGTATAGAAGAGGTTAAGTCCCTCTTACTAGTTAGCCCTGGATTTAATATAGCCTACAAGTAAACAGTTGTGTTAAATAACCAGAGTGTTTTGTATAATTTGCTGAAACATTACAGGATCATACCCATGCAGCAGAACAGTCCGAGTTTCCTTAGGAGGAGGGAGGTTGTACAGCAAAGGAATTCATACGTGACCGCTAACACAAGCTCTCATTCTGGAGACATTTTTCCCAAAGCAACAGGAGTGCAGGTCACTAGACATACCTGACAACCAGTGAAGCATCAACTCCCACAAAAGCAACATGAAAAACAAATCCCTATTGAAAACGATGATCCAACCTTTTATCTCATGCATGTAATGGCTCTCCATACTCATTATGCCCTGGGCCCCTTGGGGCACCACTGAAGAAGGGTCTAGAGGTCAAAAAAGTCCAGAACAGGCATAGAAAGTTGTACCAGGTGTATGGCACATAAATTCCTCCCCGACTTCCACCGCTTTCCTGGGCGGAGGGAGGACAGCCCTGGAGAACCACCCGCAGGGCCTGTTCTCACACTGCCACGGGGACACCGTGCCCTCCATGCTGCACAGGGGTGGTGACACCACCACACTGGCACGATGTGGGCACTGAACACCTGCCAGGCCGAGGGTCAGCTGCACTGCCGAGCGGCTGAGTTGTGACAGCGATCAGAGCTGTGCTTTCCCTTGCTCCAGCTGATGAAAACTTGCCTCAAAGCATTTTCTGCGCAGCTTGGAGAGGCTGCAACCAAAGCAAATCTCTATGTTCAAAATACAAAAGGGTAAAGTTTGTGATTTTTTTTTTTTAGGTTTTTTTTTTCTTTTTTTTTTTCTTTTTTTTTTTTTTTTAGTTTTTAGTTTTTAGACCTTACTGAAGACAGGAGTGTGCTTCTCTGGATTTTTTTACTTCACCTGCAATTATATGTCTCAGTCATTTGTGTTAATCAACCAAAGTTCTCTACAGACTTTATTTTTGTACAATATTCATTTTATAACTTTTTACAAAATAAAATTCCTTTCTATTGTTACCTGGTTGTTGCTTGTGCTTCCCCGTTGTACAGTTTCCAAGTTTGTGTGTTGCCCAGTTTCCCAGTCTGCATGAGACAATGCTGTGGAGACATCCTCTCCTATCTCACCACCACCTTTAATGTGGATCAGAGGTGTCTGTAGCTTCTTAGTGAAAAACAACTGAGTCACTGCAGTAACTGACTTGAAAATGTATGCTGAGCAGTGACAGTAATCCACACAGGGGCAGGCTTCAAGCATGGGGTTGCCAAAGCTGTCCCTTGTCCATGCAGGGTTGCAGTGTCTTCGTGGCGGTCTTGCCATGCATGGCCACAATTCCTGCACACAGAAGAGATTGCATTTTGACTTGTTAATCCAGGTGTCACATCAATTGGACTAAATTCCTTCTACTTTGGCAGGTTTTTTTCCTTCATATTTAAATAGGAAAATAAAACTTGAATTTTCTTTTCCACCACCATCACGGAACAGATGAGGACAGGTTTTGTGGCTGTGGCCAGCAACATTTTCTCAACTGCTTTGTGTTAAGCTTTGCAGTTCCCATCACAGAGCCCATAAACACAAGCAGACTTACAGGTTTCAACACCGCACTCTGTACTCCTCAGACCGCTACAGAGAGGAAGAGGGAGTATCTGAGCAGCAAGCCAGGGATCAGGAGATCAAACACACCTAATGCACAGCATATGGATGCCTTGGTTTCATTTGTGCTGGCGGGGACCATGCACGCAGCCCTACCCCAGCTGCTGGAACGCACAGCAAAGCTCGCAAGCCCGGCTTTTGGAGCACACAGTATTGAAGGCATTCCTCCTCACATGCCAATGCCTCCACTTCTTGCAGCAGAAGCCCATCCATCACGTGCAAAAGCTGGACACATTGAGTGTTTGGCACGGAAATGACCTGCAGTTCCACATTGAGAGGAGATTGTGCACTTTCCCAGGAAGTGGAAGGAGCGTCTGCATAAAACACAGCTGAGAGGTGCTCTGAAGTTTAATCTCTATTCTTACAGCCCTTCTGTCTTCTATTACAGGGATGGGGATGCAGAAGGTCAATGCAGATGCCTTCTTTGGTCTTATCAGAGGCTTTGAGTGGGCCACAAAGCAGCTGGCAGGAGCAGTGTTGCTTGCATGGAGCCATTTGACCCTTCTCCTACCTTCTTGATGACAATATTGGAGAGAGCAGATGAGGCTCTTCTACTGCAATTCCATGCTCACCACTGCTGGGCTGGCACCTTCAGCTCCTTTTGAAGGTTAAAGTGAGGCTTGCAGTAGTGTCCTGACACCCTGCATGTGTTAAAACAGCTTGAAACCTTCAGCTGGCAGGTTGTGTAAAAGATTTCAAAAAGGAATTAGACTTTCATTTGTTACTAGGTAGGTAGTGCCAGTACTGGGCCAGGCATTATGTTGCTGCTTGAGTACCCTGGATCCTGTCTGGAAGGTAAGACATGTCCCAAGAAGATACATTTTTTACAAGGAAGAAGATGAGGCAAACACCATATCTATTTACACTTAATCAGTATTAAAATTGAGATGTTAAAAGCTTTATAACTCAACATCTTGATACATTTTTTATTTTTTCTTTTTTAATTTTTGGTGGGTTTTCTTGGGTCAATTAGCATTGTGCTGCCAAACAGGAATTATTGGTTAGAGACTTAGGACAAACTATGAATGTCTAAGGAAAAAGAAGGTCTTTTGCAAGGAGGGCTAATTTACTGATGCAATGTGGAAGTCTGTCCCTCAGTGAGTCCCCTACAGCAGAAGAGATTGCAGTCATGTGCATCCCACAGGCAGAATATCAGAAGAGAAACTGTCATAACAGCAGGTCCTTCTGCCATCTCTCCACCCCACAGCAGCCTGGTGCTGCTGGTCTCAGCACAAAGAGGATGAAATAAGCAGAACCGTGTCTGATTTTGGGTTTTTCACCTCTGTCCACAAAAACGGAGAAAGGACAAAGGCAAGCAGTGCCTCAGTCTGGAGCAGCGCAGGAGGAAACCAGAAGCAACCTCGCTCATTGCAATCTGGATGGGTAACTAAAAATACAGAGGAAAACATCAGGATGAAGAAAACAAATGGAGCTGACACATTGTATAAATAGGTCTTCAAATGTCATGCATGGCTGGAACAAAGATGTTTTGTTCCAAAGCAAGAGACAGCTTGAAATGGTTCAGTAATACACATTGAGAAGTTTGCTTATTTGGAACAGAGCTCTTCTAATGAAAAGGTTAATTGTGTTGCAATGGAAAAGAAAAAAGGCAAAGCAGAGGCCAGGCCTGCACTCCTCACCCTAACAAAATTTCCCACTGGCTCAAAGTGAAGATTTTCTATCACAAACATCACAGGACTGAACTCCTAACATTCCAATAAATTATACAGTAGGTATATTCATGGGTCACTAAGAATAGCTAAATAAACCATATATTCCAGCAGCATTAATCCTACTGACTTTCAGACAAGTTGCTGCAGCAGCCAGTGAGGGAAACACGGTGCTCAGCTCAGCTGGATGTAGGGAAGTTTCCTTTGTCAGGTACTAAGCACCAGTGCTTGAGGTGAACACTGAGACATTTTTACTTGCCATTGTTTTTTTCACTTTGAAACTGCAGCATTTTATTCACTTTCCCCCAAAATGCTCACTCATAAGTGAAGAAAAACACAATGGGCTTTTGAAGGCTGCAAAGGGCTGCTGTAATTATGCAAAGAGCTGATGTTTTGTCTGCAACTTCTCCAGCTTTTTGACAGCAATCTGAACTCTACCACACGTGGAGGTTTTTTCCCTCTGCCCCAAACCTTTTTTTTTTTCTATCTGCTGGCATACTGGATGAGGAAATCTTCCTTTTCTGTTACCTCAGAAAAGGCACAAATATCAGTCCCTGGTCCAGACTAGCACACCTTATCCCCAAGTGGTCCTGGCAGGACTAAAGCCACCAGCATCCTCACCAGTGCTACTCCATTGACTGTTGCAGAGTTACTCCAGTTTCATAGGAGTCTAAATAAGTCTATCAAAGCTGGTTACTTTCTTAGCAATATTCACATACAAATAGAAAAACCGTATCCTTGTAAAATCCTCCTACTCTTTTTCTACTTCTCCTTCATAGAATCATAGAATAGTTTGGGTTGGTAGAGACCTTAAAGGTGACCTCATTTCAACCCTTCCTCCATGGCCAGGGACACCTCCCACTAGACCATGTTGCTCAGAGCCCCATCCAAACTGGCTTGAACACTGCCAGGAATGGAGTGTCCACAGCTTCTCTGGGCAACCTGAGCCAGAGCCTCACCACCCCCACAGTTAAGAATTTCTTCTTAATATCAAGCCTAAGCCTACCATCTTTCAGTTTGAAGTCATTCCACCTCTTCTTATCATTACATGCAATCATAAAAAGTCCCTCTTCACCTTTTCTGTAATACTTTAGGTACCCTTTAGTTACAAGAAGACTGCTCTAAAGTGTACCTGGAGCCTCCCCTTATTCAGACTGAACAACTTCAGTGCTCTCAGATTGTTCTCAAAGGAGAGGTGCTTCAGCATCCTGATCATCTCCTTGTGTTCTTGGATTCCCAGTGCTTTAACACATTTCACTGTGCTCTGATCATGTTGCTAATTCCTTGGGGTTTTCCCCACTGGCACTCACCCACAGCTTTCTCTTCCTGGACAGTCTCATGACTCACACATTAATCTCTGGCTTCACACACGTTGTAAACATGTTCCATAATTCTTATTTCAGGTTAATATCATTCCCCTCTGAGGTCCAAACAGGGGTCAACAGGCATTCTTATTAACATTCAGTATAATTTCTAACAGAAGTTTCAATCTGAAGATTAAATATTTTCTTTAAAAACTCACATCTTAAAGATACATTGTAAGTAAATGTATTTTGAAAGATACAGAGACTTCTTTCCCTTTTTTCCACGGGTAGGTTCTCTGAGAGTGAAAGTGGCTGTACAGTCAGGGCAGGATGAAGATCTCTCAACACCCTATCTCCCACAGTGACCCTCAGATGGGAGAGGAAGGAATAGAATAAAAAAGCAAACTGGGAGTCATGTTTTCCCTGAGAACCCCATCCCAGATCCAACAGCTTGCAGCTCAGAACATTCTGAGCCATATGTTTTATTGGTGTCCTACAGCCCTTGTCAGGTCTGTCTTGCTGGGAAGGTACCCAACATCTTCCTTTGCATGTTAGAGCTCCCCTGTACTCTGGGGCAATTCAATTCTGTGTAATGCAAGCAAGAGCTTCTCCACTGCCACTGAAACTCCATTTTATCAGTTGCCTACCCATTCCTGTGTCCCAGTGAGTTGCCAGATCTCCTCCACCTTTGTAGTCCACATAGATCTGTCCAACCTGATGATCCTTCATATCTCTCAGCATCCATGTCTTTTCTCTCTCTTCCATCTGGACCACAGGGAATAAGATGCTCTCTTCAGGGCAGGAGTAAACCGTGGATTTCCACAGAGACCCATCAATATTTTCTTCTCTGTCTTCCATCCTGTTTCCAAAAATTCCTTTCAGGTGCTGGGTGGGGAACTCAGTAGAAACATGACTCCTGAGGCAACACATTACATCCATTTGGGAATCCCCTTTATTTAACACAGAACTTTTGCCAACTATCAGGTCTGAACCTGACTAACTCCAATTGTGTTGATCTATACAAGGTATCATGAGCCAGCCAAAATAAGATTTTTTTATTCTGAAGTGAAAGCATTTTGTGCAGTGACCAAGTGCTCCTGCATACAAGGGTTTCAGGGAGAAGCCAAAACCTGGCACATGTCACACACCCCCAAAATGAGATGACAAATGGAACAGGCTTTCTCTAAGCCCAGAAAACAAGAGGGTAAATGCAAAAATCTATCCAAAAAGTGAAAGTTTCTACAGCTCTTACATGGACAGGATGCCCATCACAAGGGAAAAATGAAGTCTGTCCAAGGGGGCATTTGGGAGGAGCTGAAGAAAATCCTGCAGCAGATTTTTTGAGAGTTTATCTAGGACATCAAATTCTGCTTGCAGCAAATGTTTTCCTGTCAAGGATATCTGGGTTCATTTCAGCTACAAATGTGAATGTCATTTAAAAACCTAGAGCAAGTCAGCGAAATTTTTGCAAGGAGCACAGAAACCTCTCTTTCTGATTCTGACCACCAGTGAAACAAAATATGGAATACTTAAAAGTATTCTCCAGAATTCAACAGCTGTCTTGGAATTTTTTCTGCTAATCTATTATGCAAGGCTTGGTAACACCTTAGGCTGATTTCTTAGTGTCAGTAACAAGTGACTACCATAGGACAGTGCAGGTAAATCTTAGTAGTAGACTTTGTATTTGACTGTGAGTGAGAGTATATTATGTGCTAGTAGGAACCAGTGAAGCACCTCTGTTTCATATAATCTGTTTAGGATAGCTACTCTGGGAAGATTGTTTTAAACACCTTTAAATTTTTGTCTGTTTTTTGCAATAGACATGATATTGGCTATATTTAATGTAAACAAATCTCACTGATTTTTCTTCCATGACATCGGTAACATGGCATTACATTCCCCTATTTAACATGACATTGCCCTACATAACATGCCTTTTAGCAGAAGGTGAAATATTGCACAGCCTAAAATTGTTACATCATCCTCTGAAGGATAAATGAAGAACATAAGTGTCCAGAACCAAGGCCACAACAATGTTATTGTATTTAGGACAAGACAGTTCATTAAAACTTTCATATATTGATTTAACCTGTCTCATGATAAAGCATAAATCTCCTTTATCGTTTTGATGACTCCAAACTCAGAAGTATACTTCAAAATTACACTGTGTGAAGACTTTTAAATAACTATGGTAAAGCCTTGCTTAAAAAAAGGGTAATCCCACATGGACTTAATAATGTTTATGCACCTCTTCCACTGTTACAATTCAGTAAATAGGACAGCCACTAAATGTATAGTTTTATGGCTGAATTTGCTCTCTGGCACTCATTAAATCATGTGTTTTATTGTCAGCTCTTCTCAGACTGTCAAGAGTCGTTCGTTATATGCTTTCTGTAGCACACATTCCCTTAGACCCACTCATCATTTGGTACTATTCCTTTCCTTTAGCCCGTTGATGACATTTATAGCTTGTTCTTTCCCAAGAAATAGCATATTTTTACAGCAGAGCCACTTTTTCACTTTTTAGTTCTTCGGCTCAATAATTTCTCACATGCTAGAAATAGTCCAGCTGATGTCTTGATCTTTACATCCATCCCCATCCAAGAAACATAAGCAGCAGTGAAAACTCAGTGTAGTGATTCCGCCTTCCTTTGGGAGGCCCCATGGAAAATCCCTTTCCCGCTCTGCTCAGTACCACAGACTCAGAAGCTCCGTGTGCTGTGGTCCATGGCACCGGGCTCTGCCACCCTGCCTGAGCACAGACACTGTGACCACGGGCTAGAAGGCCAATGCAGTGCCGAAATACAAACATTCATCCACATTCACACCCAACAGAACACTTCCAGTGGCATGACACTGTCAGCTGCCGCTGTGTAAATGTGCAGTGGCCTCTGCTGTGCACAGTTTACTGATGCTGTGGGGCTGTGTCCACACAAAGTCTAAAACAGAACAGAAGAGTATTTTCTGTTGGAAGAGGGACATAAAATGATCATATAGTCCAACTGACCACCTCAGGGCAGACAAAGTTAAAGCAAGTCCTCTGAGTCACATCCAAGGAATAGCACACAAGGATTGAGGGGAGTGACGCCGCTTTGGGGGTTACCAGTCTCATTTAGACCCACAAGAATAACTGTTTAGCAAGGGGAAACAAGCAAATACTCTGCTTCTTGGGCTTTGATGCATTTCCACATACAAATATTTTAAGAGGAACAGTAAAGATTTACTGTTTTTCCTATGCTTTTTCAAACCTAGCAGTTTGTTTCTCCATCGAAGAAGTCAGCTCAGCAAAACGGAAACCTTTTGTGGTAATTCATCCGCTCAGCCAACACTCCCTATGCAATCAACAAAGAGAGCTCAGCTCAGCTCACCTCTCCCTTGGATCCCACACAGCACATCAGGCTGTACAACAAATGCTCTGCATGCATGCTCTGGCACTGCAGGGCCAAAATATCCCACCGGGTTTTGAAAGAAATACTTAGATACCCACTCTTGGCACTTTGTTTCCAATACTGGTCTGCAAGAATGTTGTGTCCATCCTGACAAAGTCCTGTGATCAGCCAGCTGATGGGATGTTAATCAGGGCAAACAGACACACTTTCTGGTACTTGGTGAAACTAAAAGCCAAAAATCCCTACTCCTTTCTGATAACTGACCACTACAGAACCCTCCCAATGAAGGCAATGGAAGATAGCAACAAATCTCACCAGTTTCAGAGGAAAAAAGTCACTGGAAAAGGTAGTCCTAAAACTGCATTAAGTCCCACAGTTTTAGTCTCATGACCCTTGTGTTTTCTAAGTTTCCCCAAAGGCTCTTGCTCTAGGCTGTCTGTGCTGCCAAAAGTGCTCAGCAAACAGGACAGATGAGAATGCAGGGAGAAAGCAGAAAGGTGCTTGGAGCTGGGAGGCTGGGTAGCAGTACGACTACTTCCATCCAGCTGAAGAAAACCTTCTTTTTGAGATCTCACAGAGAGCAAAGTATGTGTGTTTCCCAGCCTCGGCAGGGGTCTGGCTGAGAGGAGCCATTTCAGTTGCTGGAGCAGTTCACATCAGTTTTGCGGATTTGCCAGCTCCCCCTGCAAGATGGCCAGGAATATGTGTACACTTGGTATCTGGCAACAATAATTCAGCAAAAATGAAAAATGCTTCTCATTCATTGCAAACAAATGGGTACAGTACAATCCCAGGCAAACTTCCTCAAAGCAGGCAGCTTTCTGGATTAAAAAAGAAGAGTAGCAAAAGAGTTTGGGGGCCTGGCAGACCCCTGACAGGAAACGCGTGGGAATGGTTAGTTCAAAGAGTAGATATCTAGGAAAAGAACAAGTTTCTAAATGCAGCCTTTGCTTTCTACTCTGGGAAAGCAGAGCTCTTCAGTTGTACTGCCAGGGCTGCAAACCATGGCCACCATCAGTGCCCTGACGATTGCTCATCCCCAAGCTATCCCCAAAACAACTGCTTCTGGCACTTTAAAGCCCTGTGACTCTGCAGGGCTGGGCACCTTCTGAGAAAGAAATAGGACTTCATTTGCTGCCACGTTTCTTCCTTGCAGAGACTTTGCATGCCAGAGCTTGTGATAATAGCACTCAAGGCCCCTGGAAGCAAAACACCCATGGAGAAACTCTAGAGGACATTCCCAAAGCTCATCTTAAGAGACATGTTCCAGATGAAGGCATCAGAGCCATCACAGTGAGAAACAACACAGCTCAGGGTCACACAAAACTTGAGGAAACCAACCTGCCTGTTTCTGCATCTACACCTTTATATCCTCCTCAATCTTTGCTGATATAAAATTGGCAACTATTCAGAAAAAGGCTCAGCAACTATGTGCAGCAATGTGTGGTATATATACCACTACTAAGCATGAAAAAGCTACAGTACCCAACATAGGTAAGCAAATAAATCACTTGTAAGAAAAATATGACAGGAAAATAAATTTGGATTGTATCTGGTGAGAAAGCTAAGGCACATTACTTTGCTTAGATAAAACTTAATTCTCACTTTACCTGTGGCATACTTGTATTTCTTTTCACATGTCAACAATGTGTTCATCAACTGTTTCAGCAATGAGACCTCAATACAAAAATAACGAATTTCATAGCCAACAATTAAAATGCTAAAACAAATAGATAAATTGATATCTCCAAATCAACCATAAACTGATAGATTCATTGTAGCATTTCTATTATCATCAGTTTAAAAGCTACAAATGGGCTTTCCTCAAGATTTACAGGGAATAACAGCTGGTGGTAATGTCACCTGGGACTCTCAGTGGGAGAGGTCTGTTTGAGAATTGTTTTGCTTTCCCTCGTAAAAGCTCTGTTGTGTTTACTTCACTGAAGTTTAACCTGGCTATGATTTCATGACTGCTGAATCCATGATGCCCCTTGGCCAAGCCATATCATAGCGACTCAATAAAGATGAGTGACATCATTAACCCAATACAGTAGCTATTCAGATGTACGCTATGGTCTCCTTACATAATCACCTAATTTTAGCTACTGAGAGAGCTGCATACAGTACCACAGTGTATTATGAGCTCTGAATAACGGTCTAATATCCAGATGCTTTTTCCAATGTTATTTTATTTTCCTGGTTTAAAATTATTTCCTTGTGCAAATCTCTAGGTGCTGTTTTCCTTTAAGCAAACCCTCTCTTCAGAACAGGTTCAAGGCTTCTGCTGCTCCTGATCATCTTGACACCTCATTAGCTGGTCATTGTGGTTGTAACAGTGCTCATGACACTGCTGTACAGCCAGGACCTTGGGACTTCATAACGATTGCCAACAAGAACAGCCCTAGAAAACAGTAAGTTGATACAGGCCTTAATTTACGCACCAGACACACACATACTCAACTAAAAGCACTTGGTTTGCTAAATGCAGCTGTTTCTTGTAGTTTTACAAAACATATATGAAAATACTTCTTAAACCAGAAGTGTTTCAGGCCAAGGACTTCCTTGTGCTGCGTGCTACAACAGGAGCCTATTCAAGTCCTATTCCCTGCAATCATTTCATAATAAAAAGGTGCATATTAGATGCCACTATGGGTACAAATTCCAGATACAAGTTAAATGTGGTAGCTTAGACATGGTAGCAGTAGTGTTGGAAATCCCAATGGTAGATGCTTCACTTCAGAAGAATAAGAAAACAGAACTCTCACTGCAGGACTCCCAGGAACAATGTGCACCCAGGCACTGTGTGTGCCTTCCAGGTGAGTTGTGTATAATGTGTGCTGTAGGTGCAGGCTGCACAGATCCCACCATGTACAAATCCAGTGGTTTTATTTCATCCAATTTACCTTTCTTCAGCCTTTTGTCTGATATTTTTACACAATTATGCTCAAGCAATGAGAATTGTAGCTTCAAAATCCTCCCTATTTCTATAGTGGTTTTCATCTAAATGACTTAAAATACTAAATCTCAGAACTTGTAATTCCTACTTGCTGAGAAGTTCCTCTTCCTTACTGGAAAGAGTAGACAGATTTCTTTGCACTTACATAAAAGAAAAGACAGAAAACTCTCAACAGTGCTTATACCAAGACACTGTGTCATGGAGCATGCAGAAGGAGATGCTGACTCGCAGGTTACAATCCCAAGACCACAGTTCTGCTAATTCCCACCACCCTGGCACCAGACATTTGACTTTCCCTCTCAGCACACTCTCCATCACTGCTGCCTGGAGCTGTTCTCCGGCCAGGATTGCTGGCAGCTGGTCCCTGTCCCTTGTGTAATCAACTAGCTCACCTCAGAGATATGCTTGCATTGTGCTGGTGCAGACTCACTTCTTCCACTTTGCAGTGCTATGATCTGCAGATAGAACTCTGGCCCAGCTTTCTGCCCAGTTAAAACTGATGTCTTTGTGGCAATTTCTGGAAAAACAGGCAGGCTAAAACCTGCTGGCAACATCCTCTGCTGGCTCAAGTCACAGCAATTCCTTAGTGCCCATTATCATTAGCACAGGTACTGGCTCCTGAATTCCAGTTCACTCTGTGCCACTGGCACGGTATTTTTTGATTGTGGAGTCAAACAAACCATGTTAATGTTGGAAGCTGAATGTTAAGATATAGAGGGCAACAGGCTGAGCACAGCTCCTCCCCCCTCTACACCAACCTCAACACTGACTCTTATGACTAAAGATACCAGGGTCACTAAGAATAAAAATTATCCATGTGGTAAATATTGACTGTAAAAATCCCTGGTAAAAAAAAGAATTTAATCATTAGATTAAACCAAAGCCCTACTGTGCAAAAGTGCTGAGTGAAGAAAATGGGAATGTTGATCGTGCCTTGGGACAAGGAAGAGCCTAGCTGTCTGCTGTCCCACTGGGGTACTGTTTGTTTGTCTAGGCATTTATAAACATTTATAAACAGCATAAGTGAAATGCAAAGGCTTGATTCTGCCCAGCACTGTTGGAATGCAGCCCCTGCATTCATTCTGACAGGTAGAGGGCCCTATGCTTGAGATTCCAAACATTTTTGATTACAAAAAACTGGCTCCCAAGCAGTGCAGTGTGATTCAGTAATAAACATCATCATGCCAATTCTGGGCGGTACACAGCCAGTGCAGCACCCCTGCTTCCCAAAGGAAGTACAACATCCTCAGCTGAGCACCTGGAACAGCAGATGAGGAGTGAGTCAAGGAGCAGAGTGGAGGCAGACAAGCACAAAACACGAGGTAAGAACAATTCCCTGGTTCAGAAAGGTGGCTTAGAGGCTTTCCTGCAGCAGAGATACGCTAGTAAAGAGCACCAGAGGGACACTAAAGTAGCTGAACTATATTCCTAGATCTGCCACTAATCTGACTTCAATTAGCTCTTCTCATCTTGTATTTCTGTTTCTCCAATCCTGCTGTAATAGTTGTTTTTCCCACTTAGATTCTTAAAGCAGATGATACCTTCTCTGATCACAAGTTTGAGAAGAACCTAACAGAATAAAAGTGTGAACTTAAAAGAGTTCTTGTAGCAAAGCAAGAAGGAAAGGTGGAAGTGGGGATACTCTCATGAATTCAACTAAGTTACTTCCCTCCCCCCATCAAAGAAAAGAATTTAAACAACTTCTCTTACAGAACTGTTTAAACTCTGTTGTATGCCAGAGTAGAACAGTATGCTGACAGTAAAACAAGTGGTTAAAAGACAAAGTATATAGCACTGTGGTACCTATATAATTTCTGGAACTATTTTTTTTGTGTAAACATGAGCTAGTAGAAATTAACAAAGGAATCCAACAAATTGGCACCTTGTAGAGCCTGGACAAAAAAATTTATCACCCTGTGAGCCACAAAATTCGGGAATATGATAGTTATCTTCATTGAAACCCTCTTCTTCTGTCATCTTACTTATTACAGCATGATTTTACAACGTTTTTTTGCAAAAACATTGTTGGAGCCTTTGAATCATTAACCTTTTAATGAACATGAGCTTTGATGCATGGGTGTGCATCATCTTCATCCCCCACCTTCATCCTACAAGTCACCTGGAGTGCCCATCTGTCAGCCCCACCACTCCTGGAAAGGTTTCCTAAAAAAGTGTCAGTGCAATAGTATTCCACAAACCTGAACTTCACAGCCGAGGAAAACTAAAACTGGATGCCTCAGCACTGGGGAAAATCTCATCAAGAAGGAAATTCTCAGCACCATGTAAGTCTAATTCCTCTTTTGGGTTTTTTTGTTGTTTCATTTTGTTTTGTTGTTTTGGGATGGTTTGGGTTTTTTTATGAGCTATTCCATTGCATTCTTCCATTAGGGTTAATGCAAAGGGTTAATATCAGAATTTTTCCTAAGCATTTTCCAGCTGGCCTGAGGGAGGCTCATGTCTCTCAGACTGAAAGACTTAGTGCAGACTCTTTCACTTGCTTCTTCATGGGCTGTGCCTCTCACTGATTGCATGTCCAGGTTCACTTTCTCTGGCTCTCTATGTCTCATACAAGACTCTGCCTTAATTAAGGCGAATACCCCCCTAGACAAGTGCTTGTCCCCATAAATAAAGGAATATGTACACACATATTTTTCACATTAAAGACAACTTGATCTCAGATACTTTAGCAGGTGACATGCAAGAGGATTAGAGTCTGAACCATTTGGTTTAGTCACATATTTTTGGTCAGTGTAACACAGAACATTCCTTTCAGCGTCATTTTCTAGGCAATGCTTAGCACTCAAGGATTATCTGTCTCATGGCAGTCTCTGCAGGATGAGGAAGAGCCTCCTGTGAATCAGGAGCCTGCTGCACTGGTATTGTGCAAACATCAAATTTTACAAGGATCATGGATCTGGAAATCAAGCATGGACTGTTCAGTAAATTAAAAATGCAGGAACTATTTTCCACCTTACGACATATGGACAATTTATAATGGGATAGTGTGCTGGTTTTGGCTGGAGTCAATTTTCTTGACAGTGACTAGTATGAGACTGTGTTTTGGCTTTGTGCTGAACACAGCATTGATAATATAATAGTGTTTGTTATTGTTGAGCAGAACTCAGAGACTTTTCTGCTTCTGAGACTGCCACACTGGCAGAGAAGTTGGGAGTGCTTGCGAGACTGGGAGGAGGTACAGCTAGGACAGGTCACCCAAACTGACAAAAAGGATATTCCAGACCATATGACACCATGTTCAGTATATGAATTGGGAGGGAAAGGATAAGGGGGGCATGTTTGTCATGATGACATTTGCCTTCCCAAGTAGCTATTACACTTGATAGGGCCTTGCTCTTCTGGAGATGGCTGAACACTTGCCTGACCATGGGAAGTGGTGAATCAATTCCTTGTTTTTCTTTGTTGTCTGCACAGCTTTTGTTTTCCCTATTAAAGTCTCTCTTCCCAACCCATGAGTTCTCTAGTTTTTACCCATCCTATTCTCTCCCCCATCCCACTGATGGGGGTGTGAGTGAGTGGCTGCATGGGCTTGCCTGCTGGCTGGGGTTAAACCACAGCAGCTGGCAAGTCCAATATTAGTCTTTTTTTTTCCATTATCGTATTTTCTTCAAATCTCTACAAATATTTTAAAGGGGGGGGGGGCGGGGAGCAGGAAGATGAGAGAGAGAGGGGGAAGAGATCAAACTCCCAAATGTTTTAAGATTGCTCTTTAAGGGAAAGAGGGAAAAATGTTTCCCCTAATCAAACAATCACAAGTAACTCTAAAACAGAGAACCTGAAGCACATGCATTTGGCTAACAGCCTGACTGGGAAAAGATCAGCAGAATTTCTTTCTGAAATGTGTAAATTTCCAAACTAGAGTGAGTCTTTTCCTACAACTTCTCTTGAAATTGTAGGATTTTGAAGATGCAAATAACTGCAATTACAGGCAAGAAAAAGAAAGCAGTTCTTTAAAGCTGATGGGAGACAAGAGTTTTCCTCTCAGACAGCTGAATTTGCAAGGCTGCAAACACAAAGAAGCACTTTTAACTTGCAGTACATATGACATCAGCACCCGGTGCTTACAAAAAGAGATGCCTCTGTACTGTATTTACCAGGCTGATTTTCAGAGGAAAGCCATCCCAACCACCTTTGTACTCCTCAGTGGCTGTGAGACAGAAGGTGCTATGTTCTCAGCCTGGGTGTCACTCAAGCTGCTCGGTCAGGAGCAATCCTTTCGGCAAAATCTCCACGTGCATTTTATTTTCTGCCTTGCCAAAGGAAACTCAGAAACACAAACGGCCATCTCCTATCTCTGGTGTAGCTGAGAGTCATCCAACCAGTGAGAAAAAAATAATCTGCATTTTGAATAATCATTTTCCAGATGCACTATCTTGCATTTGTCAGGGTGACTTTTTTTATTTCCTGCTTCTCTTCTTTCAATGGTGTTTGCAGTATTCTTCTGTATCATCTGTTAATTTCATTAACACACTGTTTGATGATCTTGAAGGGGGTAAACTAAAATTATGTTACATAAAACCGGACACAAACTCCCTTTTCCTGCAGCATCCCACCATTCACCTCCCACTCATCTCTGTGCCCTATTATTTATCATGACCTGTTTCCTTCCCTTCTGCAAGAGCTCACACTGTGTTCACATGATATACCATTTTCAGGTGAAAATTCCTGAGCCACTGGGCATTGGTTTCTTAGTCTGGAGTCGTTTCTGTGGTTTTTTTGACTGCTACATTGTGCCTTTAAAGATTGAATTCAGTTACTCTGAACCTTTGCAAGAGCAACAGTTTTGCACCAGTTCTATGATGCGCTAGTAAAACATGGGGACACGCCACACAAACTCTTCTTTGTTACAAATTATAGTGGTATCACTGTAACAAAATGGGTACTTCATATTCTCACAAAAATGGTAAATTTTTTCCACTATTAACTCAGTTCATTAATATATAAATATACACACATTGAAATTAGTTTATGAACAGTTAAGGGGATCTTAATGGAAAAATACCATAAAACCTTAGAGCTGTTGATGATAACCTTTCCCACAAAGGCTATTTTGAAGATGATGACCTCTCCGTTTGGAATATTCCTGATATTTGCCTCTTCTTAGTCAGGTAATTTTAAACAAAGAATCAGCTGCAAACTATACACCAACTTCCTCACCGAGGGGACCCCTTGTTGATGTTCAAATTCATTGTGTTAGAAAAGTCAAAATTCATTAGCTAAGACATATACTTCATTAGAATTACAAGCAGACTCTAAGTCTTTTGCTTGCATAACCATCGCTAACTTAGGGTTCACTGCATCAGAGAGAAGCCAAGTGACAATGGAATTGAACAATACAGAAAAAGGATAATCCTCAGTTGGCTAAGAATGGCTGCACTACCACTTGTGTAGTGTACATGGAATGGAGAAGCATGCCTATAAACAAACTCACAAAAACAAATAAATAGATTTAGCAGGAATAGCAGCTCAGGCAAAGGCGCTGGCAAGACAAGACACGTCTGGATCCAGGTGAGTGGAGTGCTGAGGTCTTTTACCTTAACACATACCTTGACCTGTTACTAGCAATGGCAGCTCTGTATTAAAGGGCATCCCAAGCTGCAGAGAGTAAAGCTAAGTAAGGCAGGACAAGGATGGACCAGAAATGCCGATTTCAGAGCCAGGTGCCCACTGCAGAAATTAAGGAGCAACAGCAAAAGACAATGTCTTGTCCAGGAACAATGGTGCCTCTGAGGATGTGAGAAACAGGGATACTAGGTGGTCAGTAGCATGCAAGGAAAAGCAGCAGACAGTGCCTGGAGACAGACTTCCAGAGATCTCCAACATGCTCCATGATCGCCAGCATTTGAACACTCTGGACACCTGCACAGTTAGGGTCATCCAACACAAGCTCTTAGCTGCCACATACACTCCTGTCTTCTTAAATCAGCTTCCTTGCAGTCCTGTTGATCTTGACAAGCATTAGCAATGGGCTAAAAAAAGCCTAAAGATGATGATTTTCAGTAAAAGGTTTTGGAAACTCCACGTGCAGGCA